>PISW01012259.1:0-33865 GCA_004023785.1 Mungos mungo | reverse complement strand
AATTTTTTTTTTAAATTTTTTTTACTGTTTTATTTATTTTTGATACAGAGAAAGACAGAGCATGAGAGGGGGAAGGGCAGAGAGAGAAGGAGACACAGAACAGGAAGCAGGCTCCAGGCTCTGAGCTAGCTGCCAGCACACAGCCTGACATGGGGCTCGAACCCACGAACGTGAGATCTGACCTGAGCCGAAGTCGGAGGCTTAACCGACTGAGCCACCCAGGCGCCCCGATACAGGGAAACTTAAGGTAAACTACCAAATTGAGGTGAATAAATGATTTTGGTGTATTTATTACCTTATATTTCCTCCTTCTCTTTTGGAATTCAAGGATCAGTGGACTTGTTTTCTTTTTGCCATGAGTAAATGCAGTGTTTAACTCTTTCTGGACATCGTTTCTTTGCACTAACTTCTTCAGAGCTATGTGACTATCCTTTGTGTTATCTTTTGTCTTAAGTTATTTTGGATGAAAAGACTATAGAACACCTTTTATTTATTTTTAATTTGTTTTATTAATTTTTTTTTAATGTTTATTCATTATTGAGAGACAGAGCATGAGCAAGGGAGGGGCAGAGAGAGAGGGAGACACAGAATCTGAAGCAGGCTCTGGGCTCTGAGCTGTCAGCACAGAACCCCACGTGGGACTGGAACCCATGAACTGTAAGATCATGACCTAAACCGAAGTCGGATGCTTAACCAACTGAGCCACTCGGGCACCCCAGTATCAAACACCTTTTAATTGAATCTGTGTTAGTTTTGTCTTCCCCCAAAGCAGCAGCTTGAGGTCCTTGAGTCTGAAGTACTGTTTTGCTACTTGCAGTGGTATTTTTTTTTCTTCTGTCCTGTTGGAAGGTTTTCCTACTTTTTCCTCTGCATATTACATTTGACCCGAGCTTCAAGGTTTGGCTTAAGTTCACTTCCTCTATTAAGTTTTTAAAAAAATTTCTCCAGTTACTTCCCAATTGTGTACTCTACAACCATGCAATTGTGGTTGGCTGAATAATGGCCCCTGCCCCTAAACACGTCCACTTTCAATTCCCTAGAATCAGTGAATGTTACCTTACATGGCAAACAAAAATACTTTGCAGATGTGGTTAAATTAAGGACCTTGAGATGGAGAAGTTATCCTGGGTTATGCAGGTGGGCTTAATGTAATCACAAGGGTCCTTATACGAGGGAGGCCAGAGGATCAGAGTAGGAGAGAAGATGATGTTACAGTGGTAATAGAGGGAGAAACAGCAATGGGCTATGGGCCAGGAGTCAAGTAACGCAGGCTGTCTCTAGAAGCTGGAAATGGCAAGGAAGCAGATTCTTCTTCAGAGCCTTCGGAGTAAGCAGCTCTGTCAACACCTCGATTTTAGCCCACCAAGACTGATTTGCAACTTCTGACCCCCAGAACGGGCAGATAATAAATTTGCATTGTTTTAAGCTACCAAGTTTGTGGTGATTTGTTATAGCTCAATAGGAAACTAATATGACATCATTACACCTTTTACAATTCTCTAGGCCTGTTACACATGATTTAGTATTTTATACTGTCATGTTCTCTAATTCTACTGCATATAAGGGGTAGAATATAAATTCTTGGCAGACGGGTACCAGAATTTTTACCTCTTTTTTTAAAATAATTTCCTTTATTATTTAATTATTTAATTTTTTAATACAATGCTTTTATTTTTTTAAGTTTATTTATGTATTTTGAGAGAGATACAGAGAGAGAGGGAGAGAAAGAATCCCAGGCAGGCTCTGCACTGTCATGGAGCCCATCGTGGGGCCTGAACTCATGAACCATGAGATCATGACCGGAGGCCAAATCAAGGGCTAGATGCTTTAGCCAACTGAGCCACCCAGGTGCCCCTATTAATTAATTAATTAGAAAGAGAGCATGAGCTGAGGAGAGAGGCAGAAGGAGAGAGAAAGAGAGAGAGAGAGAGAGAGAGAGAGAATCCCAACCTGGCTCCATGATCAGTGCAGAGTCTGACATGGGGTTCGATCCAACAACTCTGGAATCTTGACCAGAGCTTAAATCAGGACTTGGATGCTCAACCCACAAGCCATCCAGGTGCCCCTTTACCCCTTCTTCTTCTTCTTCTTTTTTTTTTTTTTTGACACCCTACAGTGCCTAGTCCAGTCTTAGGAACTCAAGTATTTGGAATGGATTAATGTGTGAAGAGAATGGCCCCTACCAGCAGGGAAATAAAGTAATAAAGGGTATTTTGAAAGACATGTGACTCAACGAACTATGTTTACTTCTTTGGCATCAAATTCCAACCTTGAGTTCTGAGCTCTGTGTCACATGCAGTGTTAGGTGCACAGTGCCTGCCTACGGAGGCTGGACCACAGTGAGTCCTCGACAAAGCACTTGATTCACTGAGCTGAAATCTGCAGGGGAGAGAAGGAAAAGGAGACAGAAAGCAAGATGGGTCTGGCAGAAAGTATTCCCTTGTCTATTTAGCTGATACATTTTTTATCACATTAAAATGTAGAAAAAGAACATTCATCAAAATTTCTAATGTGAATTTTTGCTGAAAGCAAAATAGAAGAGAGGACAAGATAAAAATAAGCAGGGCGTGACAGACTAATTTCATCCTATTAAATTCAAATAACCAGTATTTTAAAATCCAAGTAATATATCTAATACTGTGCATTTACCATAAGAGGTAAAGTGCTTACAGACAACACAGAGGACACGAATCTATTCTAAAGAGCTTTGGTATCTAGTTGGGATAAATACTAACAAATAACTGGGGTTACCAGGCAGCTTATAAAATGCCATCCTGTGTGATTCAGACTTTGTAGATTATAGGTATTTGGAATTTGGCTCTGGAGAATCAATACTTCATTCATCCAGCAAATATTTATTGAGAGCCCATTATGGTTCTCTGTGAATAAGAGTTTCTGTTTGGAGTTTAAAATCTAATAAAGGAAGTCAAGGGACATAACTAATACAAGAACGGATTAAGTGCTAAATAGCAGGAGGATGCTTTGTAGTTGAGAAAAGATTATTACTATAATTTCTGGAAGTTGAGAGGGGAGGTGGGATTGTGAATCATTTTAAATTAAAGGTATTATGTGGGTCAAGCCTTGGAAGATGAATAGGACTTTGAAAAGAAGGGAATATTCTGAAGCATGAACAAGAGTACTGTATACATCAAAGGGCATAGTTTTAGTCGTATGCTGGGATACAACAAAGGATGTTTGAAGGGTAGTGCATTACTTTATTGCCATGGTAACAAATTACCGCAAACTTAAAACATTACAAATCTATCTTCTCAGAGTTCTGGAGGTCAGAAGTCTAACACGGGTCTCACTGGGATCAAATTAAAGTGTCAGTAGGGCTGAGTTCCACTCTAGAGGCTCTAGCGGTGAATCCACGTACTTGTTTTTTCCTGCTTCCAGGGGTCACCACAGACCTGGCTAGTGGGTCTCCTCTTCTGTACTCAAAGCCTTTCTAACCATTCTTCGTAGTCATATCTCCCTCCCTACTCTCCTCTTCTGCCTCCGTTTTTCAGTTTTTAAGGCATTTGACTGATTGATTGCATTTGAGGATAATCTATTTTATAAAGAGTCAAGTGACCAGCAACCTTAATTATTCTGTGGGTGAAATATTCACAGGTTCTGGGGATTAAGACCCTGGACATCTTTTTCTTTCTTTCTTTCTTTCTTTCTTTCTTTCTTTCTTTTTTCAGGGGTAGGGTACATTATTCTGCTTACTACAGATAGTAAGGAGCTAGCTAATCTTGAGAGGAAAGGAAGCCAAAAGGGTGTGAATGCTTTGATATAGGGCAATGGAGAGCAGGTGCATATTTCTGAGGCTTGACATAAATTCTCACCGTTTTGAAGACAGCTTTGGCTGCCCTATTAAACACTGAACAGGCAATTTTGGAGTGCAACATTAGGATGCCATTATTTCACTCAAGGTGAAAGCAACTAAGGGAGGGAATAACTGATATTTTTATTTGGTCTGAGGCCACTTCTGCCCATTTCTTTAAACATTTTAAAAATGTTTATTTATTTTTGAGACCCCCCCCCCCCCGCCCGCCCAGAGCGCAATCGGGGGAGGGGTAGAGAGAGACTGAGACAGAATCTGAAGCAGACTCCAGGCGCTGAGCTGTCAGCACAGCTGACAGGGGCTTGAACTCAGGAACGGTGAGATCCTGACCTGAGCAGAAGTCCGACACTTAACCGACTGAGCCACCCGGCGCCCCTGCATCAGCCCATTTCTAAGCTTTTCATCAAAATCATGACAACCTCCCGCAGGATTGCTGCATGGGCAGTTTCCGATAATGTGGCTGAATTTATCCAGTAAATACTTCAACCCAGGCCTTGGAGACTGGAATCCTGGCAAATCCCCAATGAGTAACGCTGAACCTCAAAGAGCTAAACGCTATTTTTTTAAAAAAATGTTATTTATTTATTTATTTATTTTTATTTTTGAGAGACAGCGCGATCAGGGGAGGGTCAGAAGGAGAGGGAGTTACAGAATCCCAAGACGGGCTCCAGGCTCTGGGCTAGCTGTCAGCACAGAGCCCGACGGGGGGGCTCGAATCCATGAACCTTGAGATCATGACCTGAGCTGAAGTCGGACACTTAACTGACTGAGCCACCCAGGCGCCCTTGTTTGTTTGTTTGTTTGTTTGTTTGTTTAATAGTCCAAACCGAAGGGAAAGCACGCAGTCCTTGTCTTAAGGTGTTTCCTTAATACGGACAAGAAACTGAAAACCTGTGCGTGGCTTCGGTGAACAAATTCTGACTCTGCATTGTCACGTTCAACACAATCGCAACCCACCAGGGAGCGCCCTCTTGGCCACCCTCTCCCTGACAATCGGTCTCCGGAAGTCCCGCACAGCTGCCTCTACTGACGCCACGCCCTCCACCCGTCCATGACGTCAGCGCGGAGTCCCGGGAGCGCGTGGGTGTAGTGGTCCCAGATGTGAAGGCGGAGGCAAAAAGGGGGAGGCGGTCAGGCGGTCACACCGTCTTCCGCTTCCGTCATTTCCGGGTGTGACCGCCGCTTCTGTCCGGCGGCGTGCTGGACGCCTAAGGAACCCCCTTACTGCCTCTGACCGTTTGCACAACTGCCCCTTCCCTGTTCCCAGCGGGAAGGACATGAGTGTTCCTGGGCCGACGTCCCCGGACGGGGTCCTGGCAGGGCCACCCCACGGCCTGGGGGCCGGGGAGCCGACGCCGGGTACGTGCTCTGGGGCGGGGCGAAAGGCCGGGACCCGGGCCGCTCCGCCGGAGAGAGCGGCTTGGCCCCGAGGTTCTGGCCCCGCGCGGAAGTAGGGTAGCGCCGGCCCCGGTGCCCCGCGGAATGAGTGGGAAACGAAGTTCGGAGGGGAGGCGGTGTTTGGGTGGTAATTGCGACTGTGTTGGCTCCAGCACATTGTTCGCTATTGTACGATAGTGGCTGAAGATGAATTTCTCAGAAAGATGATCGGTTTGTAATTCAGAGAATTGACGTATTCAAGTATTATTGACCACTCGCTCATGAAATACCCCTTTACTTATTGACAGTCCTCCAGCAGTTTTCTCATCCCGAGTTCCAAGAGAGATTTAAGTCCTAATACCCTAAGACATCCATTGAATGCAATGAACTGACTTGCAAGGCATCCTGAACGGTACTATTTATGTACTATCCGTGGGAGAATTGAGAAAACAGCCCAAGAAAATAGTTTCTGTGTCGTCTGGTTCATGTGGGGAATCCCACATGAGAAAAGCTGCAGGGCTTTCGATGTATCGTTTCTACCTCCTGTTCTAGGAATATAGGGGTTACTTAACAATAGTGCTTTCAGCCCTTTCTTGATCATTCTTTTCCTTAGTGATCGCCCCGTTTTTACACTTGCATAAGCTGCTTCTATAAATACAATTTCCTTGTATATGTGCAGCTTGGGTTCTTGTCCACTTGCCTTTCCGTTTGCTTGCTGGATACTTTGACATGGTTGTTTTGTACCAACCTCACATACGGCGAGTGCATGAATAAAAGTAGATGTCTGATTCCGTTACTATCAAGTCACCCTCAGTTGAAACTGACTTACTCTTGATTTTCTTCTCACTTGCCTCCTACTTCTGTTTTGGTCTAGGGGATTCCACTATGCGATTGCCATCTCCTCTGTAGTTTCGCTCTTCCAAGAACAGTTGTAAGGGTATCCCACCTCCAGTCTCTTATTCTTCTGTTGCGTGTATCCCACTGTTGTCATATCACTGCCCCAAGATAAAGCTCTAGTCACGTCATTTTCTTGCTGGGAAACCGTAAAATGGCTCCTTACTACTTACTACCCAAAAGGGCAAACTCCTTAGCTTAACACTCAGCGATCCTTAGAGGCTGGCCACATGGCCTTGTAGCTCCGTGTTGAGTGCTATGCCCCAGACCCCCCCCACCAAACTACCTTGTCTTTCCAGAGCAATCCTATAGTCCCACCTTTCCTTATACTGCCTTTTTTTTTTTTTAAACCCATATCTTATTCCTTCCACTCCTTTAGAGTTCTTACCCATTTGGAAATAGTGGCCCTCAAAGGTTGTTCTGGGAGTGTAAATTGGTGCCATCTCTTAGGAAGGCAGTTTTGCTGTGTCTGTTTAAGAAATGCATAAACTCTGTCCCATGATTCTAAGAATTTATCCTACAGAGACATTGACATGGATATGCAAAGACAAGCCAGCAAACTCATAGCAACGTTGTTTGAAATAGCAAAAAGTGAAAATAACCTAAATACCTGCCCTTAGGTATCTTAGTCTCCACGGGCTGCTACGACAAAATACCAGGCCGGTTGGCTTAAACAACAGGCAGTTTATTCCTCAAAGTTCTGGAGTTCTGCAAAGTCCAGGGTCTATGTGCAGGCCGATTAGGTTCCTGGTAAGAGCCCTCTTCTGATCTTGCAGACATCTGCATTCTCCCCTCCTCGATACCTCACATGGTGGAGGGAGAGGGTTCTGGTGTCTTCTTTATGTTTTAAGGAGAGTAACCGCGTCTTGGGGCCCTTCCTCCATGACCTCATCTAAACCGTATTTCTTCCCAAAGGCTCCATCTCCAAATGCCTTTATGTTGGAGGTTGGGCTTCAATAAAATAGTGTAGGAGGGACACATTTAGTCCATAGCAGGGAACTAGTTAAACAACATATGGTAGAATTTTATTCTGTTAAAAGAATGTTGTTGATGCATATATGCTCATATGGAAAGACAGCTAAGATGTGTAAGTTAGAGTTGCAGAACAATATGAGTAATATTTATGATTAAAAGAGGGTTTATGCATGGGTATGCAATGGTAATTTTTTTGAAGGCTATAAGAAAGTACACAGTGACTGGATTAAGGGAGTGAGAAAGAATATTTTATTTTAAGATTTTATTTACTTTAACATAATCTCTGAACCTGTTGTGGGGCTCAAACTCGCAATTCCAAGATCAAAAGTCACATGCTGACTGAGTGGCTCAGTCAGTTAAGCGTCTGACTTCAGCTCAGGTCATGATCTTGAGGTCCTGGGTTAAAGCCCCGCGTCAGGCTCTATGCTGACAGCTAGCTCAGAGCCTGGAGCCTATCTTGGGATTCTCTGTCTCCCTCTCCCTCTCACCTTCCCCTGCTCACGCTTTCTCTCTCTCTAAAAAAAAAAACAAAACATTAAAAAAAAAAAGCCGCATGCTCTACCGACTGAACCAGCCAGTGTATACTGAGAAGGAGTATTTTTACTGTCAGCTTATACCTCCCCCTTTTGTGTTTTAAGTTTTTACAATGAGTAATACTTCTTCTTAAATGTCTATTTTGAGAGAGAGCATGAGGGAGGAACAGAGAGAGAGAGACAGGATCCAGAGCAAAGCAAGCTCCATGCCGACCAGACAGACAGACAGAAGATAGCCTGAGACGGGGCTTGAATTCACCAACCACGAGATCATGACCCTGAGTCTGAGCTGAAAGTCAGATGCTCAACTGACTGAACCACACAGGCACCTCCCCTTTTTTCTTTTTATTATGTTTCCCTCTGAGTTCCCATAACAGTTTCTGATTCTCTAATGCCGCTTCTCATATATTATGATTATGATTCCCCTGTATCAAACCCTTTGTGTGTGTGGGGGGCCTTGCTTAATTTATTCTTGTAACTTTGGGAACTCGTGCATAGTACAGGTGTGCCACTACTGCTTCTTGTATGAGTAGGGTAAGGACCCTTTCTTTTAATCTCCCCCAGTAAAGTACCTTGAACTTAGTAACTTAATGTATGTAGAGACGTGAGTAAATTAGACTCCTCCACTTATTAACCAGAATATTGGGGTAGAGTCGGAGGAGGACTGTGAGTTAAAATGTTTATATATTGTAAGGGAGACATATTAGTTATCCTTAAAGTTGAGATCTTTATATTTGGGTGTTTCTGTTGTTTATCTGTAATACTTGTTTTCAGTATTTCCTTAAAGAGAGTTGCTGTTGTTGGCACTGTTTACTGTAATCAAGCCTTAAGCAATGGCATTAATTTTCAGTATTCTTTATTCACTTCCCATCCAATGGTACATCGGTGGCAGTATCTGTAAATATTCCACTTTTTCCTGTTACGTTTTTATTTCACTTGTGGGGTGCTTCAGTTTCTAGTTAGCTCTTGTCTGTTTGAACATTGCCTTGTGACTTAGAGAATTCCAGAGTTTGTTCATATATTTCTCAGAATTAAAATAGAAACCATAGTATTTATTTTATCCATAAAAACTGGAATATGACAGCATGTTGTTTTCCTCCATCTTGCTAAAATGTAAATCTGTGGTAAAAACTATACTTGGACATGAGCCATAAGGAATGTGGCATGATAAATGTATTTTACATAATGATCTAATTTGATATTCCTGAGTACTACCGGATTATGATTAAAAGGAGATGTTTCAGAGTTTTAATGCTTAAAAATGCTCTTAAAGTGCAATTTTAGTAATGTCACTATCTCACTTTTTTTGTCATTAAATAAATTTTTCTTACTGTTTATTTTTGAGAGAGAAAGAGAGAGACAGAGCATGAATGGGGGAGGGACATAGAGGGGGAGACACAGAATCCGAAGCAGTCTCCAGGCTCTGAGCTGTCAGCAGGGCCCAAACCCATGAACTGTGAGATCATGACCCAAGCTGAAGTCAGACATTTAACCAACTGAGCCACCCAGGCTCCCCTTTTTTCTCATTTTAAACCAGTGATTCTAAAATCTTAAAAACCACCCATTGAGCCATGTTTAGAGATTTTTTTGTACTTTTCTTGTAGGAGTAGTGATTGATGGTTATTCATTTTAGACATCTTTTGTACAGGTTTTATTTTTAAGTAGTCGCTCCACTCAACGTGAGGCTCCTGTTTATCTCACAACCCCGAGGTAAACAGTTGCATGCTCCACTTACTAAGCCAGCCATGCGCCCCCATTTTAGATGATTTTGAATGCCTGACTGCTTACACTGTTATTATTCAAAGGAAAAATATGAGGCATAGTTCCTGGCATACGTCTAGATTTACATGCAATAATTATATACTATTTTCTATGGTAAATTAAGGTGCTAAGTCTCAAGGGAAGATAAATCCTTTGAAAATCTTTAACAATGATAAAACAGCCTTTCTTTTACATATAAATGATATATCAAGCTTTATGAAAAGTAAATATCGACTCACATTTTTACTTACATTGAATTGAAAGAGAAACTTTTTTTAGGCATTGCGTTTATGTATCCATATATAAAAATTCTGTATGCTTTTGAAAGGAAGAATTTATTGCTTTCATTCAGTGACTTTTTCCTACTTTTAGGCCTCAGACTCTTAATAATCCATTGAAAACTATACATCCTCTGCCCTGAAATATACATAAACATCTAGAATTTGTTTTGCATATGTGAATGTTCTTTTAATTCAGACTTTACCTTATATTAGTAGCTTAAAAATATTTTTTTTGGGGGGGTGTGCATAGCTTGTTTATCAGAGGACACTCAGAAGGTAAAGCTAAAAGAAGAGGAAGGGGGTGCCTGGGTGGCTCAGTCAGTTAAGTGTCTGATTATTGATTTGGGCTCAGGTCACGATCTCACAGTTCGTGAGACTGAGCCCCGTGTTGGGCTCCAAGCTGGCCATGCAGAGCCTGCCTGGGATTCTCTCTCCCTCTCTCTCTTGCCCTCTCCCACCTGGCGTGCACATTCTCTCTTTCTCTCTCAAAATAAATCAACTTAGAAAAAGAAAAGGAAGGATGCCTGTAGTGTCCTGTGTGTGTGCTCTGTGCCCCACGGCCCGCCCTCTCTCTCACTAATATTTCACTTATGCCTGTGTCCATTTAAAAGATTCCTACATTTGATTTTGTCTTGGGGACAGGTGTAAGTGACACTTCTCCAGATGAAGGGTTACTAGAGGACTTGACTGTAGAAGACAAAGCTGTGGAGCAGCTGGCAGAAGGATTGCTTTCTCATTACCTGCCAGACCTGCAGCGATCGAAAAAAGCTCTTCAGGAACTCACGTGAGCTAACAAAACCTGGGCGCACGCGTTTCCCCTTTGGCATGGTCACAATTTACTGTATAAGTGTATGCTGTATGAAGGTGTAATATTTTGTAATACCGAATACAGTTGAGTATTTCTGTCTTTAGTGGTAGCAAGTGGGAGTGAAGGAGTACTTAGTAATCTGAACGTAAAAAGTGAAATGAATACTCCTTGAGTGTGTGGTCTCTTATAAGAAGTACCCTGGGTGCCTGGGTGGCTCAGGTCATGATCTCACAGGTTCATGAGTTCAAGTCCCACATCAAGTGAGCTTGAGCCCTGCTTTGGGTGAACGCGAGCCCTCAGTGAGCCCTGCTTCTCCCCCCATCCCTCCCCTTGGGGGATTCTCTCTCTGCCTCTCTCTCTCTGGCCAGTTCTTACTCACGCTCACTTGTGCCTGCTCTCTCTGGAAAAAAAAAAAAAAAAGAAGTACCTTTGCATTTTATCTAGACTCTGATTAGTTTTGGTATTTTACCATTATTTTATGAAAATATCACCTCTTGGGGGTATTGTAGGGTATGTATACACCTGTTTCCAAGTAGTGTTGAAAAATTGCCTCTATAAGAGTCACACTTGTTTTCAGATGCTGGTTTACATGAGTTGCCAAAATTCTTTAAGTATCATTTTTTGGGAGGACCCATTTCATTTCTGGCAGATAGTCTACAAGCTAAATAAAGAATTGGAGAATACACCAAGAGAAGAACAGGATAAGGAAGAATGGAATTCATAGAGTAGGATCAGTATGCAAAAATACACACTAACTTTATCAGCTTTCACTCAGAAACAGCAGACTGAACTTCTCCTTTTCCTGGGGTAGGACCGTGCTTGGGTGCCCAAGCTGGCATATCATTTCTTTTTGTGGTGGTCAGCCATAAACGGGCTGTGAGCTGCGGCTGCTCTAAGACCTACCCTTTGAAAAGTTACCTTAAAGGCCTGTATTAGGGTAAAAGGAGAGGAGCAGTCAACCGCCATGTCCATTAGGTAACTATCAGGAAGTAGTGTTATAACCCTTGGGTTTGGAGGTGATAAAGGGGTGTACCAGGGGTTCTGTGTTCTCTTGTATGTGGTACACTGCTGCGGTTAGGGGGCTGGCAGCACTCTCGGGTCTCTGCTGCTTCCGATGAGATTTTTTATCCCAAGTGTGTGGTACACCTTATATTCTAAAGCCAGTCAATTCTTGTGGCAAAGAAGTCATAAAGATTCTGTAGGGGAGTTTGGATGAAGTATGATCGACTGAAGGAAGGTAAGAACCTCTGCAAGCAAACGATATCTGGATATGTTTTGCTGGGAAGGAAGCTGGGACCCACAGTGTAATTGCAGAGTTTAATTGATGACATTGGCTAAAATTTTGTGTTTATTTATTTATTTTTTTTATTAAATTTTTAAAGTTTACTTTGAGAGAGAGAGAGTGGGGGAGAAGGAGAGAAAGAGAGAGAATCCCAAGCAGGCTCTGACTGTCAGCTCGGAGCCTGATATAGGGCTTGAACTCACAAATTGTGTGATCATGACCTGAGCCAAAATCAAGAGTCACATGCTTAACCAACCAGGCACCCCTAAAAAAATTTTTTTAATGTTTATTTTGAGAGAGAGACAGAGCAAGCGAGCACAGGAGAGGGACAGAGAGAGAGAGACACGCACACACACAGGATCCAAAGCAGGCCCCAGACTCTGAGCTGTCAGCACAGAGGCCGATGTAGGGCTCAAATTCATGAACCATGAGATCATGACCCGAGCCAAAGTCAGACACTTAACCAACTAAGCTACCCAGGTGCCCCTAAAATTTCGTGTTTTAAATAATCCCACTTATCTTTCAAGGCACCTGGACAAGCTCGACAATGACAACGACGATGATGATGATGACAATGATGACAGTAAAGTCAGTTACTGTTTATTACTGTATGTTCTCCTTGCCTGGCACCTTATATACCATATCTCAATCCTGACACCTACTTATGAAGTATTAATATTATTCCTGTTCATAGTTGAGGAAACTGAGGTTCAGAAAGGTTAAGGAATTGAAAAAGATTACACAGATTTACACAGATAGTGGTAGAATTAATAATTGAATATGATGAATAAGCAGTTATACCTCTTTCGTGATAAGGAAAGATAAGCAAATTTCAGAGAAAGGAAAAAGAGGTGTTTTCTAGCAGCTGCCTCTTGCATCCATCTCTTTACAAATCCCACTGCTGGTAAAGATTGGATACTGGATGGAGTGAGGCACCTGGGGTCTAGTCCTGACTCTGTTGTCTAACGGTTCGATTTTCATTAAGCCGCTTGAAGTTACAGAAAGAGGCCCACAGAGGTGAAGAAGGTTCTGGTAGATACAAGTTAAGTTTACTTTGTAGCTAATAATGGGTAAGGAAAACCAAGAACAAAACTAACTTTATGTATAAGAAAGGCTATGAATGTTCTTTTACATGTATTTGTCATTTTAAGAGCCCTAGGAAAGAAAGAAAAGAGAGATTCTGGGATTTAGACCCTGAAAGTCTCTGGCAAGGTACAGTTGTAACTAGCCTTAGTGGAGTTCCTTTGAGATAAGCCGCACTTGGACCTTCTAGCTTTTTTTCTCAGAGGATCATTCCCCAGATACTGCATCGATACTTGCCGGTCACTCCCCGCGTATTTACTACAGATTATACAGAACTCTAAGGGAAAGGAAGGCCAGTCATTTGTGCCTGATACTGCCTCTAAACATTCTGTGGAACCTTCTCCTAGAGTGTCTAGACTTATGGACCATGAAAACACTGTACTTACGATTACTGGTTTATTGTCATTTTTTATTTTAGAGAGAGAGCAAGAGAGACGGGGAGAGAGAATCTTAAGCAGGCTCCACGCTCAGTGCGGAGCCCAACACAGGGCTTAATCCTATGACTGTGGGATCATGACTTGAGCTGAAATCAAGAGTTGGACACTCAACCGACTGAGCCAGCCAGGCGCCCCTAATTACTCTTTTATTATAAAGAATACAGATCAGGACCTGCCAATACAAGAGACACAAAGGGGAGGGTTTGGGAGTACGTCCATCACAGAATTTCTGTGGCTTCTCCTAGTGAAATTGGGGCACGTTACCCTCCTGGTACATTATTGTGTTTACCAACCAGGAAACTCTATTGAGCCTCAGTGTTTAAAGTTTTTATTGGGGCTTCACTCTGTAAGCATACTTTAGTGAACCGTTGGCTGTGTAATTGAACTCACTCTCTAGTCCCCCTCCTCCCATCTCTGGAGAATGGACTGGTATCACATGGCTCGAAGCCCCAGCCCTGTAACCACATGACTGATCTTTCTGGCATGACCAGCCCCCATCCTGAAGCTCTAGGGACCCACCATAAGTCACCTCATTAGCATAAACTCTGGTGTGCTTGAAGAGGGGTTCATGAGTAATGCAAATACTTCTATCATTTGAGAAATTACAGGGGTCTTAGACATGCCAGGAACTGGTGACAAAGATCAGATGGATTCATGATTATACAGTAAGTATCTATTCAGACCTTCTGTCAGCGTAGAGCCTGATGCTGGGCTTGATATCACGAACTGAGATCATTACCTGAACCAAAATCAAGAGATGGACCCTTAACTGACCGAGCCACTCAGGTGCCCCTCTTTTGCGGATTTTTAAATTGTTTTTTTTTTTTTAATGTTTATTTATTTTTTGAAGAGAGAGAGAATGTGCATGCACATACAAGTTGGGGAGGGGCAGAGACAGGGAGACACAGGGTCAGAAGCAGGTTCTGGCTATCAGTACAGAGCCTGACTTGGCTTGAACTCACAAACCATGAGACCATGACCTGAGCTGGAGTCGAATGCTTAACTGACTAACCCACCCAAGTGCCTCGGGTTATTTTCTTACTATTGAATTTTAAGTGTTCTTTTTATACTTGATACAAGTCCTATATATGTCTTAGAAATTTTTTCCCCAGGCGTGTGGCTTGTCTTTTAGTACTTTAAATAGTGTCTTTTACAGAGCAGAATTTTTTAATTTTAAAAGTCTGATTTACAAATTTTTTAAAGTTTATTTTAATGTTTATTTTGAAGAGAGCTGAAGTGGGGGTGGGGTTGAGAAAGAGGGGGACAGGATCTGAAGCAGGCTCTGTGCTGACAGGCTGATGTGGGGCTCAAACTCAGGATCTGTGAGATCCTGACCTCAGTGGAAGTTGGACACTCAACCAACTGAACCACCCAGGTGCCTCATAAAGTTTTTTTTTTTAATGTTTATTTATTTATTTTTGAGAGAGAAAGAGAGAGAGAGAATGAATCCCAAGCAAGCTTTGTGCTGTCAGCTCAGAGCCTGACGTGGGGCTTGATCCCATAAACTATGAGATGACAACCTGAGCCTAAATCAAGAGTCTGATACCTAACCAGACTGAGCCACTTAATTTTTTTTTCATGGATCACAATTTTGATATTTCATGTAAAAATTAATCACCAAACCAAGGTTGCTTAGATTTTCTCCTGTGTTTTCTTCCAGATGTTTTAGAGTTTTACATTTTATGTCTAGACCTATGGTCCATTTTCAGTTAATTCTTATGAAATTGTAAGGTTGGTGTTTAGGTTTAGGTTAATTTCTTTGCGTGTCAATGTCTAATTGTTCCCTCACGTTAGGTAAAAAGACTACCCTGTCTCCATTGCTTTTGCTCTTTTGTCAGAGAGAAGCGCTCTTTTCTGCACTGACCAACGTGTCTGTTCTTTTACCAATATCATGCTGTTTTGATTTCTGTCGTTTTATAGTAATTCTTGAAATTGGGTAGTGTAAGTCTCCCAGCTTCATTGGTATGTTGGCTATCTTTGGTCTTTGCCTTTCTATGTGAATTTTAGAATCAGTTTGTTGATATCTCCAAAATAACTTGGTAGGATTTAAATTGAGTTTGCATAGATTCCACAGATGACATTGGGAAGAATTGGGAAGAAAATAATACTGAGTTTTTTATTCCATGCGCTTGCAATATCTATTACTTGAATCTTTTAAATTTATTTCATTGGAGTTTTATTGTTTTTGCATATAGCTCCTATACATACTTTGTTAGATTTATATCAAAGTATTTTGTATGCAGGGAGGTATTGGTTTTTCTAATTCTTCACTGCTGACTTTTATACATTAACATGATATCCTCCTGAAACCTTCCTGTACTCACGTATTTTGTTGATTCTTTGGGATTTTCCACGTAGGTAATCCTCTGTGAACAAAGACAGTTTTATGTCTTCCATTCCAGTCTATATATCTTTTATTTCCTTTTCTTGTCTCATTATATTATCTAGAACTGCCAGTACGATGTCGAATAGGAATAGAGAGCAGACAGACATCCTTTCCTGACTCCTTATAAAGGGGCTAGTTTCTCACATGTGTGATCTTAGCTGTAGTTTGTTGTTTTTTTAAGTGTTCTTTATCAAGTTGAGGAAGTTCCTCTCTCTAACTTGTTGAGAGTTTTTAATCATGAATGGGTGTTCGACTTTATCAGATGTCCTTTCTGCATCATATAATAGGACCAAATGATTTTTCTTCTTTAGTCAGTTGATATGCTGATCACGCTGATTGATTTTCAAATGTTGAACTAGCTTTGACTACTTGGAATAAATCTCACTTAATTGTAGTGTATAATTCTATATATATTGTTGGATTCATTTTGTTTATTTTGTGGAGGATTTTTTGCATCTCTGTTCATAAAAGATCTTGGTCTAGGGGCGCCTGGTGGGCTCAGTCAGCGAAGCGTCTGACTCTCCATCTTAGCTCCGGTCTTGATCTCAGGGTGGTGAGTCCAGGCCCCACTTTGAGCTCTATGTGTGGAGCCTACTTTAAAAAAAGATATTGGTCTGTGGTTTTCCTTTCTTGTAATATCTTTATCTGGTTTTGGTTTTAGCATAATGTTGGCCTCATAGAATGAGTTAGGAAGTGCTCCCTCTGCTTCAGTTTGCTGGAAACGGTTGTGGAGAATTTGTATAATTCCTTCCTTAAATATTTGGTAGAAATTAATTAAGCCATCTGGTCCTGGCATTTTCATTTCTGGAAGGTTATTACTTACTGATTGTGTTCCTTTAACAATGTAGGTCTATTTAGATGATCTGTGTCTCCTTATGTGAGTTTTGGAAGTTTGTGTCTTTCAAGGAATTAGTCATTTCCATCCACGTTATCAAATTTGTGGAGAGAGTTGTTGGAAGTATTCTTTTATGGTCCTTTTCATGTCCATGGTGTCAGTGATGATTTCTCTTCTATAAGTCATGTTAGTAATTTGTGTCCTCTCTTTTTCTTTGTGAGTCTGGCCAGAGATTTATTCATTTCATTGATCTTTTGAAGAACCAACTTTCAGTTTCACTGATTTTTCTTGACTGTTTTCTAGTTCTAATAGTGTCATTGCTTTCCTGCTTATGCGGGATCATTGACTTGCTAGGTTCTCTTCTCGTTTGTTCTGTATTTCACTTTCTGTGGTCTCTAGTCAGAGCTGAAGGGACAAACTTGTGACCTGTGGGGTTTGCCAAACTTATTTCTGGATGGTGGAGATGTTGTAACTGCTCTTCATTGCTATTTCTTTTTTTTCATCATTGTTCTCTGTTTAGCATAGTTTTGCAAGCAAATCATGTCATAGTTTGCTTTGCCTGTAGTGTTCTTTAAAAAATGAGCCTGGGTGGCTCAGTCAGTTGAGTGTCACGATGTCAGCTCGGGCCATTATCTCACAGTTTGTGAGATCAAGTCCTGCATCGGGCTCTGTGCTTGGAATTCTCTCTCTCTCTCTCCCTCCCTCCCTCCCTCCCTCCCTCCCTCCCTCTCTGTCCCTCCCCAGCTTGTGTATGCATGCACACTCTATCTCTCTCAAAATAAATAATTAAACATTAAAAAGTTTTTTAAATTAAATAAAAAGTTTAATTCCATGGCCCCTCAGTGTTTACTTATCCTGTGACTCTAGCATTGGATGATCTGGAGAGAAACATCAGGAAAGTTGGCTTCCATTCCTCAGTAAAAGGTTTTGAATCAGAATTTTAATGAGGAACCTTAGAAGTTACCTGGTGTGAGCTTCTCACTTTATAAATAAAGTTAGGCCCAGAAAAATAAACTAAATTTCCAAGATTATACTATTGGTTATTGGTGGGGAATCTTGTGATTCCTGGTCCTGTGTTTTCATCTTCTTATTAACCTCTTTTGATTTAGTATAACTTGATGCTGCATTTTCCCCCACTCTAATCTAAAAGGTCATGGCTCCCTGGAGCACCTGGGTGGCTCAGTCAGTTGAGCATCAGACTTCAGCTCAGGTCATGATCTCACGGTTCATGAGTTCAAGTTCAGGCTCACTGTGTCAGCATGGAGCCTGCTTTGGACCCTCTGTTCCCCTCTCTCTGTTCCTCGCTGGCTCACAGACTCTCAAAAATAAATAAACCTTTAAAAAAAAAGTTGTTGCTCCCCATGTCCTTTATGATAGTGTTGCAGTTTTTTATATATATATATATATATAAAACATCACGTTTTTTGGGCAAGATAGTATATAAAACTTTTTTTTGGATAATTCAGAGTTATTAGAAGTAACAAATAATAAAATGATATGAAATGATTTCAGTTATTACAGTTAGATTCGATTATTAGAATTATTGCTCATTTAGGCAAGAATAAAAGACACAGTTGTCAGAATGTGGCTTTGGAATCTTATTTTTAAAAAGATTTTGTTCAACCAAATAAGTCTTGGAGAGTTAATAAATTATCAACTGAATTTTTACTTTTGACATTAACCAAGATGAAATGTGATTCTTCTTTTTTTAAAAAATTTTTAACGTGTACTTATTTTTGAAAGAGAACGAGACAGTGTGAGCAGGGGCAGGGGAGGGACAGAGAGAGAGAGAGAGGGAGAGAGAGAGGGAGAGAGGGAGGGAGACACAGAATCTGAAGCAGGCTCCAGGCTGCAAGCTGTCAGCACAGAGCACGATGTGGGGCTCAGACTCACAAACTGTGAGATCATGACCTCAGCCGAAGTTGGATACTTAACCGACAGCTACCCAGGCACCCCAAATGTGATTCCTTTTTAATGAACCAGCACTTAACAGTATGTATAGTTTATATTGGCTATGTGCTTTTGTTTCAGACAGAACCAAGTTGTATTACTAGACACACTGGAACAAGAGATTTCAAAATTTCAAGAATGTCATTCTATGTTGGATATTAATGCTTTGGTAAGTATGATGTAAGTTGACACAGCTTAATGACATCTTGGCTTAGAAAGAGCTAGATTTTTCCTGTGCGACTTTGTGCTTAGGTATGTTTAGGATCTTTTCCTCTAATTTCTTAAACATTTTTAACAGTTTTATTTATTTATTTTGAGAGAGGGGAGGAGGAGAGAATCCCAGGCAGGCTCTCCAGGGAGAGAGAGAGAGGAGAGAGAGAGAGAGAGAGAGCGAGCGAGAGCAGGGGAAGGACAGAGAGAAAGAGAGAGAGAGAGAGAGAGAGAGAGAGAGAGAGAGAGAGAGAATCCCAAGCCAACTCTGCACCAGCAGCACAGAGCCCAGTGCAAGGCTTGAACCTCTGAACCGTGAGATCATGACCTGAGCCGAAACCAGGAACTGGATGCTTAACCAACTGAGTCACTCAGACACCTATTTTCTCTAATTTTTAAATTTTAGAATTTGTCTTTTAATGGGAAACCTTGATTTACTTTACTAGAACTTCTCTTATCTTGAATTGTTATCTTTCAAATGTTGAACCTATAATAGAAAAAGGAACTTAATTTTGAAAGTCTGGAATAGATGTGCTCATAGTTAAAAACTTCTAAAAGGGAACTAGAAGTAAGGACTTTTTGGGGCACTGTTTTTCCCCTTAAGGAAAGTGCATCTTTCCTAATCATTTACATGGCTTTTAAAAATCAGCATTTTATTTGATCTTATGGCCTATTCGTAATCTCATCACAAATTAACACTGAAATGGACCCTTTGGAGGTCCTTTATAGACCCTTTATATCTTTCAGTATATGTGAGTAGTTGAGTTTCATCCAAAGCTTTATATCTTTGTGATGAGAGGAACTGCTACTCTTTAAGAAATGGGAAATTAACAAAAATAAGGAACTTGTGGCTACCCTTCTGTTCACCTCAACATGAAGCAGTAGCTTGGTTTGCATGCCTTTGTAGATTTTTATATGAAGGTCAGAAAATGAGCTTTCCATTGGACAAATGTGGCTCATTAATTTTTCCCTTTGTTATAATAAAAAACAAGTCCATCTTGGGCACCCTCCTACACTGTTGGTGGGAATGTAAACTGGTGCGGCCGCTCTGGAAAACAGTGTGGAGGTTCCTCAAACAACTATCGATAGAACTCCCTTATGACCCAGCAATAGCACTGCTAGGGATTTACCCAGGGGATACAGAAATGCTGATGCATAGGAGCACATGTACCCCAATGTTCATAGCAGCAATGTCAACAGTAGCCAAAACATGGAAGGAGCCTAAATGTCCATCACCTGACGAATGGATCAAGAAGATGTGGTATATATACACAATGGAGTACTACATGGCAATGAGAGGGAATGACATATGGCCATTTGTAGGAAAGTGGATGGACCTTGAGGGTGTCATGCTGAGCAAAGTAAGCCAGACAGAGAAGGACAGAAACCATATGTTTGCACTCATAGGTCTAACAGGAAAACAGGAGAGACCTAATGGAGAACCAGGGGGAGCAGAGGAGGGAAAGAGAGTTGGGGAGAGAGAGGGATGCAAAACTTGAGAGACTATTGAATGCTGAAAATGAACTGAGAGTTGAAGGGGAAGGGGGAGGGGGGAAAAGAGGTGGTGGTGATGGAGGAGGGCACTTGTGGGGAAGAGCACTGCGTGTTGTATGGAAACCAATTTGACAATAAAATATTATGAAAAAAAATCACTACAATTAAAAAAAAAAACAACAAAAAAACAAGTCCATCTTCTCTTACATTAGGCAGAAGCCTGGGGTGGTAAATGCAAAGTTTTCTGTCTAATGGTTTTCTTACTTGTGAAGGAGGTAGACAAGGCCACGCTGACCTACTTGTGTCTTCCCCACTGAGTTCATATTGCAGCAGAATGAGTATTTATTGAGTGGAGGAATGATAAATGAATGAACCAAGTGGATGTAATAGTGTTTTTTCAGTATGAAGGGGCAGAGACTAAGTCTTCTTGTGTTTTCCTCTCTCAGCCCAAGTGGTTTGATCACCATTCAGGAGCTGAAAACTGTGAGGCCCAGAGAGAGAGGAAGAGGGTCTGGAAGCTCTAGTGCTGATTAGACTAAGATTTTACTTGTAGATACATGAATGCTGCTCATTTCTCTCCTGACACTCCTCTCATTCTTGTTAACATGGTCGTCTCTGTCTGTTAACCTTGGCTTCTGAGAATGAGGTGCTTTTTTCTTTCTCTTCCATCCCTGGCTGAGATGGAAAAGTCTGTGCATACCATGGGTTGGGAAGAAAAGTGTCCTTACAGAGGTGGTTCTGCTTGATCTCACTTTAGAAGCCCAACGACCAGATTTGTCCACAGCCCTCTCCGGATTCTCTGACCACAGCGTGGTGTTTCCTGATGGGCACACACTTCGCCTCCATTGTCACGTATACCCTGGCTCAGGTTCTCCTTTGTAAGGACAGTAGAGTGTAGTATTGTTTTCTCAAATGAAACTGCTAACATTATTAGACAGTCTTACTAAAATTTTAGGATTATATTGCATGTTTTTAAAGCACAGTGTTACCTGTACACAATATAAATATCTATTTTATGTTTAGTAACTTTTTTTTTTTATCAATTAGAGCGGAACCAAATGTTTTCAAACACCTACTAAAGACTTAACATAAGTTTGAATTTTGGAATTAAAATGTAGAGATAATTAATGCTTTAAAAATATGGCCAATTTAGGCAGAATGAATAGTAATTTATTATTCATCCATTTTACTCTTTCAGTCTATTTTTTTCCCCTTTTAAAAAAACTTTGGCTTATTTTAATTTATTAAAATTTATTTAAATTATTTTAATTTCCTTTTCCATATTTAGTTCACGGAAGCTAAACACTATCATGCTAAGTTGGTGAATATAAGAAAAGAGATGTTGATGCTTCATGAAAAGACATCGAAGTTAAAAGTGAGTTGAAAATTGCTTCACATTATTTCTGGAAGTGAATGTTTTTTCAAGTATTTATTTTCTGACTTCTTATATATCCATTTACAGCAACATAATTCATAGTACATTGTTTTCCTTTAAAATATATTCTTTTGAGCCCTGTTTTGGGGTTTTCTACTAATAGCTGGGCAAAGGAGCTCATATTTTCGTTGTCTTTGGAGTTCTCATTCAGTAAGAGTTTGGAGTAAGAAATTTAATTTTTTTTTGTATTAAGGAATTAAGTAAATTACCCAGAACAAACTTAAAAGTTAGATATGAAATTTAGTAATGCCTATGGATTACCTCAAGTCAGAGCACTGCTACTTTTAAACTAGGCCATAAAAGATAAGCCTTGATTGTTCTTGGTTTTAAATTTGTTTGATGTAGAAAAGAGCACTTAAACTGCAGCAGAAGAGGCAAAAAGAAGAGTTGGAAAGGGAGCAGCAACGTGAGAAGGAACTTGAACGAGAAAAGCAGTTAACTGCCAAACCAGCAAAGAGGACCTGAGAAGCGGAGCGTGTCTGTTCTTCCTCCCCCGCCCCCGTTGCTGGCACGCTGGGCGGCCCAGGTGTGCGCTGGAGTGAAGGTAGTGCCTTACACCATCGGCTCTTGCTGTGCAGGCCTTGTCCCAGCAGTGCTGTCTCCGCATCTTCATTTCCGCCATCAAGAAGCTTTTTTTCCCAAGTAGAAGACATAATGTCACTCAGTTTGAATCTTTGAATGTGGTTTTTCAACTTCTGTTTTGCATCATTTTTAAATTCGTTAATTTGGCTTTGCGTCATTTATCAACTGGAAAATGGTTTGTTGTTTTAATAGTCTAGACTGTAAGTGATTAAAAACTAGTATGAAGTCTTTAGCTTCTTGAGATGTGTGGATTGAAAAGATTCCACTTTTTTTTATGGAATGACCTGCCTTTCTGGCAGCACAGTGCTGGTTTTTGGTAATTGCTTTTTCATTGCTTGGTTTAGAAGAAATGCCAACTGTCTAATCACATATGCCCATAGAGAAGAGGAGGTGTAAGCCTCTGTGAAGAACATGACGGAGAAATGCGTCACAGGAAATAAGAGCATCTTAGACATCGGACAGGTGGGCAAGATTCCAGATGGATTCCGCTAACTGTATACCCGGTCGGCTTCCTAGCATTGTTGCTCGTAGTTCTTACGTATTCTCTGCATTCAGAGTAGGTTATCTGTGCTCCTAAAGTGGGTTTGGCAGGGGTGGTGGAGCTGTCACACACGCAAATATGCGTAAGTATTTAGGATACTTAGTAAGAGTCATCACACACTGAAATACAGTTGCCAAATCAATAAGATAGGAGTCCAACTTTCCAAATGGAGGTTCTCACTGCTAGCTCTGTCTATCCACTGATTTGCTGTGTGGCCTTACATTTGGCTACTTTTTCTGTGCTTTAATAAAAATTCTTAAAGTAGAATGATATCTATACCCACTACCCATGTTATAGATAATGACAAGAATGATGGAAAATCAGCAGATAGCTTCTTCACAAAAGAGGCAGCATGATACCTTTAGTGTTTTCTAGATTTTTACCCTCAGTATTTTCGCTAGGAACTTATATGAGGGAAATATTACGAAGTTTCATTTTCTAAAACTGAAAGTATATTATTAATTGTTTTAGTATTGTTTAAGATCCAACTGGTCTCCAGTCTATATTACATAGAAACTGTACAGAACCTATAAAGATGTATGCTTAGAATGTGTATCTTTTATAGTCTCTTGGTAAGCTGGAATCACTACCTCTGATCTCATAGCAGGCTAATTAATGATGGAGAGGGCATTAGATTTAAGCTAATTGCTAAATTAGCAGGAAGACTGGTCTGTTTGAAGGTTTACACTTTTTTTGGAAAGCTGTTCTTTTCTTTAATGAATGAATTATCTCACAATTTACTTGATTTTGACCTTATATTAAGTATATAAATATACTTTGTTTTAAAAGCTACATTTGCCCTCCCATGCTGGCTACAACTGCTGAGGGCAGGATCCATTAGCACCTGCAGGACGGTGTCACCTAAATTGCTGAATGAATGAACTCTGTGAAGGCTGTGCATGGTCTCTCAGAGTGTTTTATGGGCCAGCTGCATTGATTATTTACAATGCTGGTTCCTGGACACCGCTCTCAGTGTGCTGGAGCAAATCTGTTTCTTTGTTTTGTTTGTCTGTCTGTCTGTCTGTCTTTGTTTCCCCACATGATTCTGATGTACCTTAAAAGCTGAGACCCACTGGTCTAGTGGTCTAGGTCAGAGGTTCCCACATGAGGCTATATGCCACTCTCACCTGGGAACTTAAAGACATTCTGGAAGATTCTTACTCATTAGTTCCGAGGTGCAGCCCATGCACATTTTAAAGAGCTCCCCACATAATTCTGATGCAGGGAACCACTGCTCTAGACTGTCTAGTGATTTATATTTATAAGGAATCAAATAGCTTAAAAGCTACCCAATAACTCTTGGGATTAATCTTACAAAATACATTCTGAACTGCTTTTGATAGAAAGTCAGATTTAAGACTGAAATAGATAGCAGGCAGGAAATAGATATAGAATTCTGGTTAATTAATTGAACTTTTGTGATCTGTATTAAAATAAATCATGTTTATTGAATGAGTGACAAGGCACATATACTTTTAGAATTGTATTTAAGATTTGAAGATTTCTAAAAATGTCAAGGATATATAAGCAACCAATATTTTTAGGTCAGTTGTAAATCAGAAGTACTGTTAATGTTGGTAATTACGATCTAAAACTTGAGCTGTATTTCGGTAGCATAGAAACATATCTTACTGACTAAACCTAAATGGAATCTTTCTAATACTCTTGCTGTATTTTTGCACAGTATAATGAATTAGTACTTGGGTTGGTTTTTTGGTTGAAAAAAATTGCCTTTGTTTTGCACTATATCACGTATGTACTGAACTAAAATGATGAGAGTTAATTTTATATTTACTTTGCAGTAGGTATTATGTGAAGATGCAGACATTGAATGTAATATGGATCGTGTCTGCAGTGAGTTTTTGGGTGGATACAGTTTATAAATATGCCAGTTACACACCCTTGTACATTTGTCTGATTCTGAACTTGTACAATGAGGACTACTTTTTACACATTTAATTAAAAAAAAGGGTCTCTGAGTTATCCCGTATCATTTATCCAGCACTGTTTTGTACACAGCACTGTATACTTCCCTTTATGTTTGTTATTTTAAACATCTCACTTCTTTGCTTTCCTCTCCTGTCATCTTCCTCTTAATGTTCTCTGTAGATTGTATCACAGAATGAGTGGTCCACTCATGAAATCCTCTTCAGAAAGATGATAGAGAGTGTTGTGAAAGAATCTGGGTGAAATAACCCAACTTCATAAAGTTGTTTATTATTATTTTTTTTCATGTTTATTTATTTTTGAGACAGAGAGAAACAGAGTGGGAACAAGGGAGGGGAAGAGAGAGAGGGAGACACAGAATCTGAAACAGGATCCAGGCTCTGAGCTGTCAGCACAGACCCCGATACGGGGCTCGAACCCACCAACCATGAGATCATGACCTGAGCTGAAGTCGGATACTTAATCGACTGTGCCACCCGGCGCCCCGAGTTATTTATTATTTGAGAATAGAAGTAATAACTATGACTTTCAGTGATTTGGAAGGAAGCAGTTTATAAGGACCCTGCATGATTTGCCTATAAATAATGGGAATTTACAACTAATAGGATATTTTAGGTCAGGCTTAAAATTTTTTTAACCTGGGGGCACCTGGGTGGCTTAGTCAGATAAACATCTGACTCTTGATTTTGGCTCAGATCACGATCTCACGGTTAGTGGGTTTGACCCCTCTTTGTGCTGACAGTGTCGAACCTGGTTGGGATTCCTCTCTCTCTCCCTCCCTCTCTCACTGTCCTATCCCCCACCCCCTCTCAAAAATAAATATTTTAATTTTTTAAATCTGTGAATCCGTGGACTTCTGTGGATGGCCTTTGGAGGGGACATGAACTCTCGTAAATCTCTCCTAGAATTTTGTATGTATTTCCCAGGATTCAGTCCATAGATTTCATTAGATTTTTTTATATACTTGTAAAATTTCCTTCAAAGCAATGATCTTAGTCATTAAACCTCCAAACCTTACTGTGCATATATTAAAAAAAATTACTTAGTTCCTAGGTTTTCCTTTTGGATGAAATAGTTCACATTTTTTTTTTTTTTAAACTCACTCAAGACCCAGAGATCAAGCATTGTGTACACTACCAACTGAGTCTGTAAGGCACTCAGTCCTCCTGTATTGTGTATTTGTTCAAAGACTGTGTTTGTATAGATTACTCAGGTATTTAAGATTTGTTCTGTTGTGTGTTCACACTGTTTTAGCTCTGTTTTGCATGCGTGTGGCCAGATGCCATCTAGTCTTCAGGTTAGCATTTGGGTGAGAATAGGTTTGTTTCAAAGCCATTAAGAGAGTGAAAAGAGTAGTCAAGGGAGACAGTTTTAACGTCTAGTTTAAAAAGCACTAAAAGCAAAAATTTCAAAAAACACAGTGTGAAGGAAGGGCAGTCAAAGAGAAGATTGGGGAAATTGGGAGTGTGGGAGTGGTAATCAAGAAAGAAGATTGTTTTGAGTAACTCTATGTCAGGAACTGGGAAAAAAAAAAACAACAGAAAAGGAAAGGCCACGACTGAAGTAGAAGGGGGAGGTAATGTATCTTCTGATGACCTGTGTAGCCTGAAAATAAGGGAAGTTGATAGGCATGTACAGAATAATAAATTAATAATATCCATCTATTTAGGAGAAGGTCGCCCCCTACTGTCACTTCATTGTAAATTGGAGAGAAGGTTCTAGCTAGCTGTTCATTCTGGTTTAGATCATAAAGGTACTCTATTCTCAATGTGCTTCAGGAGGCCTACAGTGCTCAAATCTGGATAAGGACGGGACTGAAAATGTCTGCGCACGTCCGAGTGTTCCTCACTCCTACTCTAGGCTTGACTTTTATTCGAACTTTGTAAAGGACAGACAAAAAGTATATTGAACGCTGTGCCAGGGAATACTAAGTAAAAATTTGATGTGTATGTAGACCTGAACTGTGCCTGGCCTCTGCTTTGATCCTAAAACTTTCAAGTATGGAAGGCCTTGGGAGTACAGTGGTTAGGTTTGTGGACTCTGAAGTCAGACTGCTGTGGTTTATATTTCTGATTGTTTGGAGGGCCTTGGTGTTATCTAATTTCTGTGTGCCTCAGTTTCCTAAGCGATAAGGTTTCTGGCTTTATAAGTTAGAAGGTTTTATGATGTCCACATGAAAACAAAATAGAGCTCATGAACTGCTGGATGTTGTAGTATCTTGATGTCACGTATCCACATGGGGGTCCTGGTGCTTCTTTTGCCCCTTTTAACATGTTGGTTTTTGCTCATAGGATTTCTGCTCCCAGGGATCCTTCATACTGTAATGTTTACCTGTTCAGACACCTATTTGTTCTTTGCAACTCAAACGTCACTTATTTATGGTTTTTCAAACTGCTTCCCAAAGACTTTCTTTTTTCTTTGTGTTCTGTAGTAGTTAATAATACATTTAGCATTTTCAGTATCAGGTATGTGCTCACAAGTCTCTTCAAGATCAAGGATACTTCATGGTCATCTTTTTATTCCATGGTGGAGTAGTGGATCATGATCTATAGTTGGTGTATATTAGTCCGGGTTCTCCAGAGAAACAGAACCAATAGAGTAGGGTTGTGTGTGTGTGTGTGTGTGTGTGTGTGTGTGTGTGTATAGAGAGAGAGAGAGAGAGAGGAAAAAGAGTTTGTGTTAAGAAATTGGTTCATATGATTATGATTGTTGGGGCTGGTAATTCCAAAATCTTCAGTGCAGACTGGAGACCCAAGGAAGAACCAACGTTGCAGCTCAAGTTCAAGGGCAGCCTGGAGGGAATTCCCTCTTCCTCCAAGGAACTCAGTGTTTCTCTCTCAAGGCTTTCAACTGATTAAGGGCCACCCACATTATGGAAGGTACTCCTAAATCTACACTGGCATTTGATCAAGTATCTAGATACCATGATCTAGCCAAGTTCTCACATAAAATTAACCTCAGTTAAGAGCTTGAATTGAGTCTGGTAGGAGAGAGAGATGCAGATATTAAAAATGGCCATAATAAAAAGCTGAACTGCATAATGTCAGATAATACAAAATATTATAATAAAAAAATTAAATTCCTGCAATCAGACTTGCCTTGGGAGCCTGTAATCCTTGGATAATCCATGGTACCTGCTTCCATTAATTCATTTAGACTAAAACAAGTGATAGCCAGTTTTAACACCTTGGAAATCAAATGAGTTCAGGGATCATGAATGTATCGTTTAGATTTGTGCTTTCCTGTCAACTATGGGCTCTTCCAGTCTCTGAAAAATAGCTTCAAGGAAGGAGGTGGTCAGTTTTAGAGCAGGCTCAACACTGAGCACATTCTTAGATCAAGCACAGATGGGATGATGCTGCCATCTTGTGGTACTCTTTGCTCTCTTCGTTCTGTAAGTTCTAGTGTCTCAGTTTGATGAAATTTGGCCCAAGTGTTTCTGACTATAGTTTTAGGTAAATCATGATTTTCTGCATGGTCTGAACTTTTGTTTAAACAGTGAGGTGTTTCAAAGTAATCTGTGTGAAACAGCTGATAAAGTTTAAAACTATATATTTTTTTTAACTTTTTGAGTCTTTTAGTTTAGGTTGGTTATTTTTTTTTTTTTTTAAGATTTAAAGAATTATTTTAAGCACAATCCACTGCCCTATATGGGGCTTGAACTCACAGCCCAACCTCAAGAGCCACATGCTCTACTGACTGAGCCAGCCAGGGACCTGAGTCTTTTAGTTTGACGGTACATTGAGGACTTTTTTCTTCTCCAATCATGTAATCTATCATCAACCATACTTCAGCATCCTGTTCTGAGAAAAATATTCCAGGCCAAAGATCTTCCCCTGAACCTCTACATGGGGGCCTTAGCTGATAGGATCTGGGATGAGCACCTGACCCAAGGGCAGCCAACCTATAGGCCGGTTGGTGAAAAATTAACTTGGCATTAAAAACATTGCCTAAATGGGAACTACATAGACTCTCATTAGCTTAGTGGATTATTGTCTTGGGAATATGCATTAGCATACTCAGAATCAGCCCTCTAGTAATTAATAAAAAGGCACACAGAAGCAGAGAACAGCCAAGTGTCAAATGAGGAGGACTAGGGAATCATGAAACTCCACTTCTTGAAAGGGGACGAGGTCATCAGAGCCCTCAGCATGCCTTGGATCCTGAGCATTTTCCTGCAGAAGGCTCTGTGTGACCTAGGTTCTGGACTTTTCTTGACTTCCTACAGGATTTGATTACTGAGCTAAGTTTACTATTTTCCACAGGTATCTTACAATACCACTCTGTCTTCTACCTTTCCCACTTATGAGGTAACCTTAACAAATCTCTATTTATTGCAACTAGAAGCCCCTAACATTGTCATTGTCTTTCAGGTTGCTCTAGCATTTTGTATTTTTCAAAGTGTTTTAATATGCATTGTCTAAGTTAATAATAAGGGTTCTACTTAGGAGTGTATGTATCTCCCTGCCTGCTTATCCAGGTATTCAAGGAAGAAGATGACGACGACCAGCCCCCAGATGTGGTCCCACCGTCAGCTGTACATCTGTTCTCATGCTTATTGTTTTCTTTTTCTTGTTTTGTTCAGTTTCTTAGAGTAGTCTCACCTCTGGCTGGATTGCTAATCCCAGTATATTTGCAGCTCATTCTCAAGCCTAACATTCAGAGCCCCAGTTCCATGGAGCATCTGGTACATGCCAGGTGCCTTAGGACACATGTTGTAACAGTGGTAGCAGAGGGCGATCACTGTAACGCTGTCTTCTTATCGCTGTGTTGCAGATGAGGGCAGGTGGTGGAGCTGGGGTCTGGTTCAGGGAAATGCCAAAGCTACCCTAGTGTGGGGGGACTTTCTTGGGCTGGTGACCCTAGAAATAGGGATTAAATGCTAGAACTTAAGGGTTTTACTTTAACTCTTTCGATAAAACTATACCGATGATGGGGAGTTCCATGGATATACCACTTCATTTGCTAATTCCCTTAATCGATTCTGACAATCCACGAAGAACAGAAGCGAGCGAGGCATGAGTTCCTCCACTGGGAGTGAGCCGCATGAGAAGAATGCACAGAAGTCTTCCATTTTCCTGCAAGGCCATTTTAAATTGAGACTGACCGTGAAGTTCGACACCTCTCAGATAGAAACAAGCAGCAGAGAAACTGGAACTGGGTGGATTGTGGCTCAGGAGCCTTGTCTTGATGTGATAACGATGCTGGAGTTGACAAGACAAGCCACGCTGCTAGGAGAAATGAACAACTCTAGTGTGGCCAGGATATTCCCATTATGGCTGTTCTGAGACATGTTACCACCACCACCTCAAGAAAGCTTTTTTTTTTTTTTTAATGTTTATTATTTTTCAGAGTGAGAGAGTGTGCACGAGCCAGGGAAGGGCAGAGACAGAGAGGGAGATAGAGGCTCCAGGTGGGCTCTGTGCTGACAGCAGAGAGCTGGATGTGGGGCTTGAACTCATGAACCATGAGATCATGACCTGAGCTTAAGTTGGAAGCTTAACTGACTGAGCCACCCAGACACCCCAAGAAAGCTATCTTTGACATGGCCTTGCTGAGCCTGCGTTTCTGGAACTTCGGCCTGCGACTCAGCTCCATCTGTTTTGTACCTTAATAGCTTTGAGGGAAGAACAGAACTAGAGTTAGAATCCCCATTTCTCCCCAGAGGCCCTAAGTAATTCACTTTCCCTTGGGGTGGGAGCCTGGAGGTGACCCCTAACACATTTCCAACGTTGGTTAACATTATAAAACACTGTGTATTCTGTGGCTGTCAAGTAGCATTGGCTCCTGGACTGTCATTTTCGCTCAGTAATGGCACCAGTGTATTTGTTGAGTTTGGTGGCAGCATCCAGACAAATGAATTCATCTCAGATGAGATGTTCCTGGCCATGAACTACCTCACAGTCTGGGCCTCATGCAAATCCTGTGGTACGTAAGTTTTCCCTCTCAGGATGGGGGTGGGGACAGAGAAGATATTGCTTGTTTGTTTGTGACTGAGGGCGGATGCCCCCTTCCTGTCTGGATTATGACGGTATAATGGTATAAAAGTCTAATGGGAAAGAGAGGAGGTGAGACACGGTGAGTCACCTTGCCTCTCTGCAGTCCACCCTGGAGTTTTCTTATCCTGTGGACTCACCTCCTCCCCCAGGAGAGCCGTCACATTCAGCAGCTTGTGCTACCTTACAAGCCAGACATAGGCCCCCTTTCCAAAAGGGGATGTTAAGGTTGCAGACTGGCAATTAAATCAGGTTGTGTCACATCTGCCTTAATCGAGGGTTCCCATCGTGGCCATGAGAATGCACTTCACGTGCCTCTACCTATGGGGACCATCACTGACCCAGGGCCCCAGCTGTGGTGCTCTGAGGCCCATCTGTATTTGCACCAAGGCGGGCTTCCCCTGGGCAGCTCCTCGCCCTTGGTCTGCTCCTGGGAGACATGGGACTTCTCTGAGGGTCAGCTTTGGCTGAAGAACTCCCCATGGGCATCACTGAAGTTCTGCTCAGTTCTGAAGTTTAGGATCCTCGGGTGGGAGGAGCCAAGATGGCAGAGAGGAAGGGAGCTCTGTAAACTTCGTCTGCCCCATCGATCGAACTGAAAAGGATATTACTCTTATCTGCAAGAGCGGAAGGAGAAAATACAGACTCCAGAAGGAAGAGAACCTGAAGGATACCTGAGTGAGTGAGGGCGAACTGGGGAGATTGGAAAACGGGCCAGCCCGAGACGGGCAGGGGAGGTGGGAGTCCCAGCCCAACGCGGGGCGAGCGCGCGGAGCCCGAGAGACAAAGGGAAGAGACAGAGAGACTGCACACGCTCATAGTACTGTCTCTGGGGAAGAGGTTAAGAACGCTTAACCTTAACCGCACTTGGAGAGAGAAGCTCACTCCATAGATAACTGCCGGGTAGCCTAAATCCCGAACCCAGGTGGCGCTAGGGAAGGAACAGCTTCCAGCCCAGCGCCATCTTGGCAAGGAGTCGGCAACCGCTGCAGCGACCGTGTCAGGGGTGCTCACTTAGACCTCGGTTTTGGGAGTGGGACCACGCACCTCATTTCCACGGCGCATCTCGCCCCCAGCATTGGCTGCGCGAACCCTGAATCCCGGGTGCCAACAGGGAAAAAATAGCCCCCACCTCTGCGTGATCCCGACAGAGAGTTGGCGGCAGTGGAGACCTGGGTGCACACGCAGGCTGCAGGAGCTCACAGCTCATTTCCAGCGGCTCCCGGTGCCGCCTCCGGCAACAGCTGCACCCTCATTCCTCCCCCAAGGCTAACAAAATCCCCTCTGGGGGTTGGGTCTGTGACAGAGCTGAGGGGTTGGGTCTGTGACAGAGCGCACATACGTCACCTCCTGCTGCGCATCTCGCCTCAGGCAGGGGCAGCCGAAATCCCAGCCTGAGCCAAGACAAACCGATCCCTCCCCCTAAGAAGCCAGCAACCAAAACAAAAACATCTCATCTATGGTAGCATAAAAAGTGCATGAACTGGAACTTTGAACCGAGGCGGGCCTGGAAAATACAACTCAACGGCGCTCAACCGCCGCTAAAGGAGATCGGACTCATTAGAGTGGCCTAAAGTTCCGTAGTTCAGCAGAGCTTGGCGTGCCGCCTATCTAATCTCTGCAGACACCAAGGCGGAGCCTCTGAGAGCAGCCTCCAGACCTACCACACCAAACCACGCCTATCCAGGAGGAGGAGCTGCTGTTTTTGTTTGTTTTGTTTTGTTGTTGTTTTTTTGCTTTTTTTATAATTTTTTCTTTTTTTTCTTTATTTTTTTTCTTTTTGCCTTTTTCTGTACGTATTTTTTATTTTTTTATTATTATTACTTTTTTTTTACTTAAACTTTTACAAATTTTTACTCCTTATTTTCCTTTCTCCTTTCTCCCCCTTTTTTTCTTTTTTTCTTCCTTACCTTCTTGCAATCCAGATATATTCTCCTATATCTCATCCCTACCTCTCCCCTCAACTGGTCATACACTTTTAGACTGTCCACTGTCCTTTGTTGTCTCTGACCCCCTTTATTTATTTTTTCTTTTTTCTTTTTTCTCTTTCTTTTTCTTTTTCTTTTCTTCTTCTCCTATTTTCATCTCTTTCCTCTCCATTCTCTTTATTTTCTTTCCCCCTGTTAATGTGTTTGTTTGTTTGATTTGTCTGTGCATTTGTGTGTTACGTTCCCTCTGCGTGTGTCTGTCTGTTTTCCTTCTTAGGGCTACACCAAGAAACAAGCCAAAGTGTGCGTGACAACGAGTCCCAAATATTGCTGAGTAGGGAAATAAAATATTCAAAGGCACAACAAGAGAAACTGAGAGACACCATTAAAAGAATATTTCCTGAAACAACAGGCCCTGGACAGTCAATAAGCCTCCTTTAACAGAGAAATATTAATAGGTGCACAGTGCACAACGAGCCTTCTAAAGGTGACAAGAGACAGAAAACTAGCAAAAAATGACAAAACGAAGGAACTCTCCCCTGAAGAACCTCCAAGAGGAAGTCACAGCCACAGAACTGCTCAAGACAGATCTAGACAACATACCGGATCAAGAATTTAAAAAACTTGTCATAAAATTAATCGCTGGGGTTGAGAAAAGCATCAAAGAACCAACTGAGACAATGACTAGGCAATATAATGAGTTAAAAAAGGCTATAGGTGAGGTGAATAACAAACTGGAGGCAGCCACCTCAAGGATTGACGAGGCTGAGAGAAGAATAGGTGAATTAGAAGATATAGTTCTAGCAAAAGAGGAAGCTGAAAAAAAGAGAGAGAAATTAATCCAGGAGCAGGAAAAGAGAATTCAAGACCTGAGTGACACAATCAAGCGGAACAACATCCGTATCATAGGAATTCCTGAAGAGGAAGAGAGAGAGAAAGGGCCTGAAGGGATACTAGACCAAATTATAACTGAGAATTTCCCAAATCTGGGAAAAGAAATAGACATTCAAATTCAAGAGGCACAAAGAACCCCCTTAAGACGTAACATGAATCGGCCTTCAGCATGACATATCATAGTGAAACTGGCAAAATATAAAGATAAAGAGAATTCTGAAAGCAGCTAGGGAGAAAAGGGCCCTCACATACAAAGGGAAACCTATCAGAGTGGTTACAGACCTATCGAATGAAACCTGGCAGGCCAGGAAGGAATGGCAGGAAATCTTCAATGTGATGAACAGAAAAAACATGCAGCCAAGAATCCTTTATCCAGCAAGCCTGTCATTCAAAATAGAAGGAGAGAT
>PISW01012258.1:0-33901 GCA_004023785.1 Mungos mungo | reverse complement strand
AGAGAGAATACCAAGCAGGTTCTGCACTGTCAGCACACAGCCCAACATGGGGCTCTATCTCACGAAAAGTGAGATCATGACCTGAGCTGAAATCAGGAGTCAAATGCTTAAGTGACTGAGCCACTCAGGCACCCCTGGCTGTCCTACTTTTCAATGATGACACTAATTGCCTAGAGTTAGTGCAAACCCCACAGACAAGAGCTCAAGCCCACAAGACCGCTGGCTACTTTGACTCCTGTTGCAAGTCCAAGCTTGTTCTCTTTACTTCTGACCAATCGGCTGTAAATCAAGAATTCCCACAGTTCACTCCTCAGGTTTGATAATTTGCTATAATGGCTCACAGGAACTCAGAGAAACATTTATTTACATTCACTGGTTTATTATAAGGGATTTAATCAAGGCCACAGATGAACAGCCAGATGAAGAGGTACATAGGGTGAGGTCTGGAAGGATCTTAAGAGCAGGAGCTTCTGTACCAGTGCTGTTGGGGTACATTACTTTCCTGGCAAGTTGATGGGTTCACTGCCTGGTAAGCTCTCTGAAACCCATAGCTTGGGGATTTTTTATGGAGGCTTTATCACATAGGCATGATCAATAATTAACTCTGTCTTTAGCCCATCTCCCCTCCCTGGAGTATAGGGGATGTGTCTGAAAGTTCCCAACCTCTAATCATACTTAGTCTTTCTGGTGTCCTGGCCCCATCCAAGAGCTCGCCGAGAGCATTCTCATTAAAACAAAAGTTGCTTCTATCATCTGGGAAATACCAAGGAATTTTGGAGCTCTGTGCAAGATGCTTCCATCACCCCATCACTCAGGAGATAAGGGTTTTAGCAGCTTTGTGTCGAAAACTGGGGATGAAGAACAAATATATTTTTCTTATTATGTCACAGGCAGACACTTGAGGATTCCCTCTCCCTTCATTTAATGGCTCAGGAGACCAGGAGACCCAGAAACGCCAAGTCATTGCTCAGGTCAAATGTATACTGTCTCTATTGGAGGCTCTTAACTACTCAGAAACTTTCATGAAGCACTATAATTGAGGTATTTTCTCTGGATCATAGGTGACCAGAGGCCAGTCTACTACTTTCATGCCAGAATTAAGGCTCTCAATCTGAAATTCAGGAGGGGCAGCCTCAGTCAGTGAAGCACATGATTCTTGATCTCGGGGCAAGTTCAAGCCCCACATCAGGCATACAGCTCATTAACAAAACCAAAAAACCCTTTCCCCACAAACAACAACAACAACAACAATAAATTGAGGAAAGAAACACATGTTGGGAGATGAGGTGATATTCACCATCTCATTCTATAAGAAAGGAGCTTCATCAGTGAGCATTTAGGATTGTTCCTCTTATTCAACCAGGTGATCACCATTTGCACCATTGTGATTTCTCTTTCACAGCTGCCTTTGAAGTTCCTATTAACACAAATTCTGTGCCTTACAACTCTCCCTATGAGGCATGGAGGGATGTCCAGCCTCCAAAGATTCCCTGTGGTTACTACAGACTTTCTTTCCACTCTCTATTTTTTGCTTACGGTTGCAGCTAATTCTGCTTTAAAGTCACTTCTTCATGTCACTTGGGTGAAGGAAAGTAGGAAAGTAATGTAATCAAGTTCAATTCCCAGTCATTTAAAATGGTTGGTGCCAGTGAGCAGGAGGGTAGTATTCTCATTTCATTGTTGATAGAACTAGTTTGGAAATCCACAAGAGGTGGAAAACCTCTGCAAGCAAAACAGAGAAAACAGGGACTGAAATTAGGCCAGGTGAGCAGCAAGCATGTTCACATACTTAGGAAGAGAGAAAGCTGAGCTCGGGCTGCACGTGGGGAGAGTTCCCCAGGAGGCCTGGCTATGGCAGCACCATAGTTACTGGTAGATACTCACTCAGCACCTCAACCTTATGCATGGGTTTCAGGGCCAAGCTCTTGTTCAGGGAGGAGCTGACATCTAAGCAGAGACAAGAGAAGCTCACAGTAAGTCAACACAGAAAGGGCACTGCCTTTGAGAGACTGTGCCAGGGTTTCATAACAATCCAAGTGAAATCATATTTTGAAGGTAAAAAGAAGTTTAGACTCTTCTTATTAAGCCTATCAGCAGTTGACTAGCCACAAGAAACAAAGTGTGGCAGCCACCCTTGCTGTTAGAGTAGCATCAGAGGCCTCCTTTTGATCTGTCCCTATGGAAGAGTAACATGGATACTTAAATCAAATTGAAGTCAAATGGCACCGGGAAACGTGGAGGCTGCACTTCTCACCCTCTAGGAAGGAAATATGACTGGATCTTCGACCGGTCAATAGGCATGAGGGCAGAATCAGGGTCTGCAGAACTTGTAGGAACAGAATTGGACAAAGGTTAACAGCTATAGGTCATATACTTCTTTTTAAATGTAAATTTGATTATTTTTATAAAAACTGGAAACTTTGAGTGTTCTTATGCTTAGATAAATTGAAATATATCTTCTTTGTGTTATATAATCCACTGAGCATATTTAAAGATCTGAGAGAGAAAGACTAAATCTGACCTGGTTTGCATCCCCACTTTACTTCTTATTGGCTTCCTTGTCTTTTGCAAATTCCTTATTTGAGCCGTACTCAACCTGAAAATGGAGATTGGAACAGTTTTTCTCCTCACACATTTTGGGGAAGATTTTATTTCATTCAACCTAATTAATTTCTTATTTGGCTTTAATTAATAAATTAAACCATGTAAAACCTTTCATGTAGTATAATCCATTGAGTTTTTATTTTTTTTTTAATGTTTATTTAGTTTTGAGAGAGAGATGGAGTGTGAGAGGGGGAGGGACAGGGAGAGAGGGAGACACAGAATCCGAAGCAGGCTCCAGGCTCTGAGCTGTCAGCACAGCTTGAACCCACAAACCAGGTGATACTGACCTGAGCCAAATTTGGATGCTTAACCAACTGAGCCACCCAAGTGCCCCTCATCCATTGAGTTTTAATTTAAATTATTACCTTCTTTTATTTCTTGATATTATATTTCTTTACTTTTGAAATGTGCTCTCTTTTTAAATGTTTATTTATTTTTTGATAGAGAAACAGCGAGAGTGGGGGTGGGCAGAGAGAGAGAGGGAGACACAGAATCTGAAGTAGGCTCCAGAGTCAGCACAGAGCCAGACACAGGACTTGAACTCACCTGATGTGTGATCATGACCTGAGTAAAAATCAGATGCTTAATCAACTGAACTACCCAGGCACCCAATAAATTTGTTCTGATTACAGGCCTGCCTTCCTTTACCATAATTTGAATGTCTTATTTTCTTTCTTTATTATTATTATATAGTGTCTTATTTTCTTTAAAAATAACATACGTTTAATAATCTTTATCTGAAAATCTTAAGGCCTGCCATCGTTGTGCATGTGATTTCGTTATATTTTGCAGACTCTTCCATAGCAGCTTGTTTTTTATGTATCAACCATTGATTGAATAGCCCTTCTCTGTTAAATTTATATTTCTGCATAACAAATTACTATAATTGGTGACTTAAAATTACACACATGTTTACAGTAACTCACCTCTTTTTTGTCAGGGGTGGTCTTCTTCCAAGCCATTCCAACTATTGGCAGAAATCAGTTCCTTGCAGTTGTAGGACTGATCATCCTGTCTCTTTGCTGACTGTCAGAGGGCCTCATCTCAGTTCCTTGTGGTTGCCCACAGTGTCTTGGCATGTGGTGCCATTAAGCAGTTCCCAAAATGGATATTCGTTTTCTTCCAGGTCAAAGTACATCTTGCTGTGTTCCTCATGTTTGACCAATTGGAAATAATACCTTGCTTAAAAATTTTTTATAATGTTTATTTACTTTTGAGGGGGATAGGGACAGAGTGCAAGAAGGGGAGGGGCAGAGAGAGGGGGAGACACAGAATCTGAAGCAGGCTTCAGGCTCTGAGCTGTCAGCACAGAACCCGATATGGGGCTCAAACCCATGAACCATGAGATCATGACCTGAGCCAAAGTCAGACACTTAAATGAGTGAACCACCCAAGTGCCCCTGATACCTTGCTTTTTAAGGGCTCCTCATATAGTTAAGTAAGGCCAACCCATATTTTAAGGTAATTTGATTTGGAACCTTAATTACATTTGAAAAATCCCTTCACAGCAGCACCTAGATTAGTGTTTAACTGGATGACTGGAAGAGGGCATGTGTACTCCAGGGGCTGGGAATCTTGAATTCCATCTTGATATTCTTCCTGCCATACTTCCAATTCTTCAAGTATCCACAATAAAATTCATCATAAATCAAGCTTTTATGTTTGTGTGTACTCTCCAGTGCTTTGCGTTGCCATGTTAATCTGTCACTGTGCTAATGCCACATACTGAATTTTTTATAACAAATGCTATCCAGTGGAACAAGTTCTGCTCTCTGGAATCTTGATTTCATAAAAAAACAACAAAGAATTTAAAAAGGAAGGAAGGAAGAAAGAAGGGAAGGAAAAAAAAAAGTAGTTAGGAGCAGAGTAGTGTAACATCAATTTAACCTGTGTGAATGATCTGAGTAGTAAGCTAGAAATTCTTTATTTCTCCTGATTGAGGATAGAGTCAGTCCAAGTCTGTAGAAAAAGAAAAAGTTGCTACTACAATGAAGGTGAATTAAAGGGAACAGAACTGGATAGGAGCTAAATAAGAATGTGGTTTTGCCTTATACTTAAGCTTATAGATTCAGAGCTTAGATGTAAGCTGGAAGAAAAAGCAGTAATATTAAAATGCTTGGAAAATTTATTTTTCATAGGGGTATGGGCTAGAAATTCTGAAGCTGCTTTATGTATAAAGTTATGCAAATAAGTAAATATGTTGTAGATAATGATAGAGCTTCATTGATGATAAATGATGAATGTAAGATATTGGAGAAAGGGGTTGCAAATAAAGAAAAGAAGAAGGCTATATGATCCATGTAGTATTTAATTAGAATCAGACATATTAATATGAACTCATGGTCATGGTGTATATGTGTGTGTGTGTGTGTGTATAGATATGCATATACATACATTGGTCATGGTATATATATATATATATACACACACACATACATATTCACATATACACATAAACATACATATACACACATATCACACATGTATAGATGTTTATGTGTGTGCATGTGCTGTAATACAAAGAATTGCTTTCTAACATTGTCTACTGTGATAGTCTAGTGACAATAATATCCTAGTAGTACAACTAGTACATCGATTTTGGTTCGGAATCACTATTCTCCAATTAAAGGAATCAATGCTCCTTGGAGAAATAGTTGATTCTCGTGTCAGAGCAGAGAAAATTACAAGATAAGCTTGGAATGTATTGTGGCTTCAGAAAGTAAGAGGTGTTCAAAAACCACGGGAACGGGTCAAAGGGATCAGCCTACAAGAGACACTAATGTGTGGAGTTACAACTATTTAGTCAAGAAAGCAATGATAATGCTGGAGTATAGCTCAGAGAATTAATTTAATATCCATGAGTCAAAACTGATATAGCAAATAAGTGAAGAAATTAATGGGGAAGAGGAACAACTCTTCTTTACAAGAAAATTTTAGCTAATAATATAAAAGAAAATGTAAAAATGAAAAATTGTAGACAAACACCACAGTAATAATTGTTGCAGACAGTTTCCAGTGGATGTTAAATTAGTGAACATTTGAGAAGAAACAGGATATGACATAGTCTGAAAGTATATCCCTCAAGAGATTTATTATTTACAAAGGGAAAAATAGTAACTTTTAGTGGAGAAACCATCCTAACATAGTGATCTGGTTAACATCAGCAGTAATAAGATATTGACATTATATATCCTAATATAATACACAGAGAAGGGTATATTGCTTCTGTATTATTCTTACAAAAATGGATTACTTCAATCTAATTATGATAAAATCTACAAAATAACTAATCAATGACTTTCAAATGTGTCAAGGCTATGAGAGACCAGGAAAAATGTCATGGTTTGAAGGAGACTAAAAAGGTATGACAACTCAGTGCATTGTAAAATCCTGAATTGGTCCTGAAAAGCAAAAAGCATGTTGCCTCAAATCCTAATGAGGTCTGCAGTTCAGTTAATAACATGGTGTCAGTGTTAATTTCCTACTCCTGAAAATTGTAGTATGATTATGTAAGATGTTGTTACCATTAGGGTGGGCTCAGAATATGCAGGAATTCTCTGTATTACTTTTGCAATTTTATTTCTATGACTAACACTATTTAAAAATAAAATACATATGCATAAAGAAGGTAGTGAACTTCTAATTCCTAGCACCCAATAGGCTGATTATAGAAGGGATCAGAGAAAGTAATTAAATCCCATGGAACACCAAAAACAATGGATAACTGTCATAATAGGAGCTCAATAAGTGTTAAATAAATTTACAAACGAATGGATGGTGAGAGTACTTTTTAAAATGGATTAGAACAAGATAAATGATCCAGGAATACTACAGTGTATTCAGTGGTTTTTGAACAAAATTAAAGGACAAGACAGGATGTGTCACCTTGGTAGTGACTCAAGAAGTGTTTGATAAATGGATGAATATTTTGGAGAATTCTTTTATTATATAAAACAGGTAAATGTAGAATGATTCGTGCTAAATGTGGGCATTAAGGGGAATCACAGAATGAGAAATAAAAATACCATATTTGCCTTCCCTTCAGCCTGAGGCACCTCTATTTAATGTTTGCAATCTAAGAGAAACTATCAATAATCATCTGGAGTCAATAATGACCAAAGATTACTGAGCTATTTTAGAGAAATGGTTTGTATTAGTAGGTATTCATTAAATGTTGAATAAATAAATAATCTACAGAGATCTAAGTTGGGTTTCCTTCTAAGTTATACATAAGAGACCTTCTAAGTTTTACATAAAAGATCTAAATTGGGTTTGCTTCTAAGTGACATCCTTGGTCAATTTTGTATTCCTGAGATGTTCCTGCCACTAATTCTTTGGAAGTTCCTCACCTAAAAGGAAAAAATGTCTTAGTTTAAAAGTATTAACATTTCTCTACTTAGTTATCCCATAATTGGAAAAACATAACCATAGTGTAACAAGCCATTAATAAAATCTTAGTTTAGCTAAATCAGGCTTAGGGTACCCATTTTAAGTTGTCACTTTTCCCTTATCAGACATGATCTACTGGTTGGAATGATATTAAATACTTATTCCTATATGATTTGAAATACTTTTCCTCCTTCTCTATCATCAGTGTTTTATAGTTATGGCTTCCATTAAAAACAAAATAAAAATGTAAAATCATAAACATTTTAAGATTTTCGATTCAATTATATCAGCTGAAGTACTACCCTCTATATACCATTAGTGTTCTAACTAACTCTATCAATGTATTTTGATGTAATTTACACTGTCTTAGGACATGTCAATGTTTAGGCACATAATTTTCCTAATGCCAGCTACGCAAAGATAGTGACTCAGACTGAAATAGCTTGATTACTCTGCAATTTTGTATGCATTTCAAATGAAGTTCTTGTCAGTCAGATAACACAGATTTTTCATGTTGTTCTTTCAGGCAGTTTCTTATCCGGTCCCTTTCTTGCTTGTTCACAACAACCATGTAACATCATCTCTTCATCTTTTTCTTTCTCTTCTTATATTTTTTAAATAAATTCAGATTACAGAATTCTGAGAATGGAAGGAAACAAATCATCATTTATATATGGAACATAAACTAAAGCTGTTGATTAATGTGTCTAGGCATTTATTTAATAATCTATTATCCAACCAGCATTATGGGGTTTAATCAGTATTCTTGATTCAACACATGAATTTCCATAATCATGTGAACATATTTGCATTCTAAGTTCTTGCTGCTTGTTTGAAATGATTTTTCAATATTTTAATATTCTAATTTTAATTTATACCTTAGGAATGGTTAATTAACCCATGATCTCTAATTTAGAATACAGAATCTGGGTGGTCTGTTAGATGCTCTTCAAAGATCAAAGATTCAGAAATGGCTCTTAACCAAAATTTCCAATCATGATTATCTCTTATCAGTGCCAGTAGGTTCATTAATTAATGTAATGGATGAAGAAATAATTTTGTTGGCTGAAGAGTGTTGTACACATAACCTCAATCTTGCATAAATAAAGTGTCAGAATCTAGGGGATTCTATGTAGTAGCATGTATAGGCTAGAATGATTCCCTAGACTTAGGATTCTGACTGGTCCTCTATTCAGGATTTTACAGAGGATTCTGTTACATGACTGATTCCTGACACCAGAGCATTGATACTCTGGCCCTTATTACATTTTTCATGCAAGGCAATTATCCCCATGCCTAGAAGGACAGATTATTCACATTGCACTGAATTTTCAGAACAGATTACCTTCACGTTAACATTCACATTAAAACCCTGTACTCACATGACGGTATGTGACTTTTTCTCATTGTCATAGGTGAATGTCATATTGGAACATATACATACTTCTTATTTCTGGAGGTGATACATATACTAGTGGGAACTTAACAATATGAAAGACCAAGTTGAATTTTATAAGTTAGCAATTTCAAAGGCCTATCTTGAAATATGGAGAATGCAAATAGATAAGTTATATAAAACACATGGCGTAATATAAAATGTATATTCAAAAGTAATATTTTTAATCAGATGAGACTGTGTAAATACTATCATGTACAAATCACTTTGTTTGGTGCCTTTTCCTATTTGAATGTATCCTTCTTAAACATGAAAATATATCAAGCTCAGGTTGCAGCTGGAGAAAACAAGTGCTGAGTGCCGTGGAGGAGCAATGACATCTGCCGCAGTTTTCTGCCTTGAGTTGTATGTTCAAGTTAATATTTTCTAGAACAAGAAGGAGTGCTTATTTTCTAAGATAGGGAGATTTTTAAAAATCCAATCAAAATTCCTTGTTGTCTCTGTACTTGTGCCAGGATACCAGAGAGAAAATAATGGTTTAGTCCATTCCAGGCACCTGACATCAAGAGAGGAAGATATTCTAACTATATTGCAAATGTCCAGTGACTATGACTTTCCTCCAAGAAAATTGCTTAGTTATTAGGAGTGGAGTGGTTACTTAAAGCTTCTCTTCTATACTTCTTTGCCTGCTCTACACCCTTCTAACCATAATTTAACCCCTATCTCCTAATAATCTAAATACCTGGCAGATTCCCTTAAGGTATTAATTTTGAGAAACGGGGACAATACTTTGACAAGAATTTTTCTTACAGGTTGACAGGGGACATGCTTTCTTAAAAGAATAAAAATGCCAAAGTATTATAAAAATAGCCCAACTAATCTATCCAATCATAATGGGAATAGTCATGCACTTCTGTTATGGGACTAGAAAACTGTAATTGAAGAAGAATATAAATGACTGTTTTTCCCCCATGCCAGGAACATTTTTGGAGCTATGAATTCTATCAATAACTTTTCCGCTAAAGTGGGGCATTTCACATTTCTTGTTACTACAATTTTAGGACCCATAAAGGATGGTAATTGTTACATCAGCTGTCTCCATCCAGCCCATGTTGATTTTGCCAGCAATTTCAGTATAAACTTGGGATAGGAGGGTGACTCTAAATGACAAAGCTCTCGTATGTGTGTGTGTGTGTGTGTGTGTGCGCGCACGTGCGTGTGCGTGTGCATGTGTTTGAGAAATAAGGACAGTTGTTTTTGCAGTGAACATCTAGCATGTCTGACTTTTATATTCAAAAATAAAATGGTGGTTTGGCTATGTTTACAGATAGAAGCTTTATTAGAGTATATTGCATTTTAGCAGAAATTTGCTTTCCATGTTAACTCCAAACTTCACCTAAAATATATGATTGATTCATAGAGGGTATTAATAATATACTTAGCTTGTATTGCTTCACCCCTAAGAGTAGATATTATAAGTATTAACAGATATCTTCCTAAATTTCCTCATTAAAAATTGTAAAAATTTATCTTATCTAGATATATCTTCGGTATATCTATCTCACTTGATTTTGTTTTTCCCCCTTTTCCTGGAGTTATTAAATAGAAAGCCATTACTACTGTGTAAATAAGTTTTATAAATAGATAAGTAGAGAATATCAAGCTGGATGTTCAGAGCATAGAGCTCTCTGTTTATTTTTCTCTCTGTTTTGATGAAGATTGAAATAAGAATCATTTTTACATGAATTATAACATAATAGATGAACAGTTCGTTAAGAGAGTATATTTTAGATGCATAAAGGCATTGTGTTGTCTGTATCCTATAGAAATTATCTATGGACTTATTGCTTGCTATATCTTACTTTTAAGTGAATTTGGAGGACCTACACACTATAATCCATTCTGATTTAGTCAGAAGTACCACACATAAAAGCTCATCCATTTAGAATGTGGTGTTGTGAAATGCCCTATGATTTGCCATCAGTCCTTGAAATGTATCAAGAATGTAGGTGCTATAGCTCTTGAACATGTACATGAATAAAAGATGTTACAATCTACTGAAATAAAATATTTATTTTCTTTACCTCTAGATTATTAAATTATATATCTGCTCAAATGAAATTCACTTGGGCAGTAGCTTCATAAATTATACAATACTGGCCATGTACATGATAATTACTCATATTGATCATATAAGCCTTAAGGATTTTGAGAGGCCCTGGGCTAACATTTAGAAGAATTAAGCATCCACCTCACACAGATAGCAAAAGGCTATTGTTAAAAGTTTAGTTAAAAGACATTGAAATACCCTTCGAGTCTTCCCTGAATCAGAGAGATTTTAAGATGAAAATCACTTTTAGAATTATCATCCAATTTGGTGGTTGAATAATATGTATAGTGAATTAAGGTGGCTGAGCCAAAGTCTACATTTAAAATAATGCAAAACTTTGCTTTAGTTATGAAATAAAGAGAATATAGATCTATGGATAGTCATTCATTTCTTTAGCATGTATTTCCTCACAATGTTGGGACGTACAAACAGGTGTTCACTTTTTCTCATGCAGAAAAAAGCTGAGTTAATATAAAGAGTTAGATGGTTCAATCAGACTCAGAAATCTTATCCAGTATTAGACTTTACTAATAATTTAAATGATTCAAATAACCAAAAACACAGGCAATGGAAGGCATTTAGGCTTATCAAATCATCAGCCTGTAAACCATAAATAAATACAATTTTCATCAACCTCAAAAAACTGGAAAATTCTATGTAAATGATACATGTGGAAATTGTATTATATGTAACACATGGATACATTTTAATACATTTGGTATGATGTGGGATGATGTATCAAAAAAAGATTTGCCTTAATAGCATGAGGTCCAGGGAAATATTGTCCTGATTATGTGTCATATTGCAGTCTTTCTGTTATGTCTGATAATTACCTCTTTCTTTTTAGGAAAAAAAAAGCCAATAATTAATCTCTTATAGTACTAAATATTTATGTCTTGCTAAAAATTACCTTTTTCATATACGTTCTAGTAAAGGAAATGTTAATGGTGGGTATGAACTAATGCAGAAATTAGTGTATGGGACTCACAAAAAGTTTAACTCACAATTTGAGAAGTCTGCCTACTACAGCTTTCTGCTTTTGGAAGAGCCTACCAGTGTAATTCAGAAAGTAATTAAATCAGAAAAAGTAATCTTGTTGTTAATGTTGTCACAGATATCACTTTGATAATTAAACTGCAGGGGGGATTAAAATTGGGGGTTTTCTCATCATAGTTTTATAGGATGCAAAATAAGATATGTTGCATCTAATTTTAAAATCACTCATGAGAAGGATGATTTCACTGGCCCAAGAAAAAATATTCCCTTATGTGGGCGATGATCAAAAATAAGTACATGAGGGTGCTCAGTACCACATCATACTTGTCATTATACTTACATTGGCTGTGCGATTACATTGCACTTTTTTAGAATAATTAAGTAAATATTTTGGCACACCTTTCACTGAAAAATTGCTATTGTCCTGAAAATGGGTCTCTGAAAAGAATATATTTATTCAGTAATCTCATTTCTGAATGCAAAGCCATGACCTCTTTAGAAATGTATCATTAACTTTTGTGCATCAACAAAATTAATCAAAGCAGCATATGTATTTTGGGGAAAGAATGTAGGGAAACATAAATATAATAGAAATAGAAAATCATCTTGGTAGACTCAGCTAGGAGATCTTGTAATATTCATTCTGTCTTGCTTATGAAAAGAACCATTTTTATTCAGAATTTGTGATAAAACAGGTTAAAACAACCATAACTACATTTCCTGATTACCCTATTAAAACAAAGTGAAGATTCCAGTGCTGGGATTCCTTCTCTGATAGACGGGCCTCTCCAATCTCATTAATTTGTCCTCCTTCCTCCAGTAATACAGACAGGAGCTAATGATGGACAAATATCTCGTAACAGATTATCCTGGGGATGGCAGTTCTGTACTGAGGGTGGTGGAACAGAAAGACAAAAGGAGTGTAGGACATTGAGGATATTGTGAAGATACTCACCAGTGCTGGTCTGCCTATCTTTGGATTTCACGTTATCATATAAAAAAAAATCCTTGTTTGGCCAAGATATTGTAAATAAATTCCAATTAATACAGCAGATCACTGGTGCTATCTGATAAACCATCAAATGGAAAAATATAACTACAATGACTCATCTTTGAGATATTGCAGATTCTGAATACATTGGTTATAAATAACTCTGAATATTTTATTTGTATATAAACAGAAAAGTTGTCTGTGCATGACTTTAAAGAACAGTTCCTCCTACAAAATGCTAAAAGTTCTAGAAACATATGTATATGTGTGTATTCAAATTAATGAGAAAACATAGTAATAAATATATTGGAGTTAACTATAAATATTAGTCTTTGAAGAGCTCTATTTCATATATGATCATATATCCCTGACTATCTTTGTTTTACAGATAGCATGGATCTCAACCACTGTTTGAGGAAGTCAGATTTATGATAAGGTAGCTGGCAAACCCTCCCTATCTGCAGAGCTCCAGCATCTAAAATGGGGTTTTTTAGTGCTCTCCATGTTTGGAGGCATGTGGTGTTATAGAATAAATTTTCCAGGGAATAAATTGTTGTATGATGTTATATAAAATGTCACTGCCTCCTGGAGAGGACGGAGGCATATTTACAACAGAATCAAAAAGATGAAGGGGCATTTTGATAAGGATTTTTAAATGATTCATGGCTGACTTCTTTTCCATCCTTTTTCTCAAAAGCAGCATCTTCAGGTAATTCTTTTCATCCACCCGAATGTACACCTAAGCCACCATCTGGCTCTCAGCTGCTCTGAGAATCTGTCCTGTCATTAACGATGTAAATGCTTGAGTAGTCATGTTCAGAAAATGTTGGCTGTAGGCGATGGCAGCTAAAGGCAGGATGCCAGACAGACCAAATAGTCAAATGAATTTTTTTGTAGTTTCCATATATCAGACAGTTGGAAATGAACACGTTCTACTTGTATGTGCAAAAATTCTCATTAGTGTTATTTAAATGCACCTTTGTTAAATGGTGGAAAGTTTGTCAATGAAGTCTATGTTTGAGTGAAGACACTGAAAGCTAGATAGACATTTATAGAAAGGTATAGTTATGTTTGAGCCACTGAAGCAACTTTATCAAAATTGCAACTAATAGATTCATCTAAAATCATCTGTACATAGGATAACAGTCCTGCAATTCCAAATTACATTGATGTACAGGAAGTAGTGCATGAAAACAATAAGCTTCTTAAAGGATGTTTGGGGAACACTCAATCTCTGGGGGTTTTGCAGTAGCAAAAACCTTACTTTAGAATTTTATCATCCACTGTCAGGTGCTTACTTTAAATGACATAAATATACTTCCTTCTAAGCAATTCCCTGGGTTTGTCTCTGGTGGTAATGTGTCCAGTCAAATAATTAGTTCCATCAGCGCCCTTACAATCCCAGGGGAAGGTGATCCAATTCTTTCAATTCTTGCCAAATGAGATATAGGTGGACCATTATAAAGGAAGTCTTTCTGACTCAGATGCCACTCCTCCCTTTTTTCCTTCCTCTGGTTGGAAGGAACATCCTCGTACTGTAAGGGTAGAAGCATGCTAAGTATTTGAAGTATAAAAAACACTGGTGAGGTGCTTGTGTGGCTTAGTTGGTTAAGTGCCTCTTAATTTCTGCTCGGGTCATGATCCAGGGTTGTGGGATCAAGCCCCACGTTTGGCTCTGTGCTGAGTGTGGTGCCTGCTTAAGATTCCCTCTTTTTCTCCTTCTGCCCCTCTCCTGCACTCGCTCCCTCGCTCTCTCTCTCTCTCCCTCTCTCTCTCTCTCCCTCACTCCTTCTCCCCCACCCCCACTTATGCGTTCTCTCTCTAAAGTAAAAAAAAAATTAGTCTCTGACAACAACACTGAATAGATGTGCAAGATATTTACTTCTGATTGGTGAGAAGAAAGTAAAATTATTTTGTTTATTTAAGCTCTTGAAATTTATTTCCATTACTTGTTGAATGTACTACCTGATATTGTAGCTGTTAATATTTTGGCATTATATACTTGAGGGAAATACTTTATATTATTCATATTCAGATGTCCACTACTGTGCTTTGCCGGTCATGCTGTAAATAGATAAATAGTAACTGATTGTTGAACAAGTAACCAAACAGATTTTTCTTATACTTTGGAGGAGCTGAAATCCTCAATACATGGCTATGTTTGCCCTCATATAAAATAAATATAGATCCTATAGATCCAAAAGATTCTGTCCTCACTCAACTAAGGAATTTAATCAAAAAGGACCATTTTCTGTTTAGCTAGGACAATTCTCTTTAAACCTATTAAAATATTTTGAAATCTGATTGACAATGAGGATTAGGAAAACTTTGATTCATATTCAGGAGCAAATTTTGCTAATAAGAAGAGACAAAGTAAACAATCCCATGGTCTGTTATTACTAAAATTTTTAATAACCTCATCACTTCTTTCTTAGTCTAGATAAATTAATATCTGGGTTAGGATCTGGGGTCAATATCTTACTTCATTAGTACAACACACACTTTTTCCTCATTCTCTTTTTCCCTCATTCTTTCCTTCTTCCTTGTTTTCCTGGCATACTGACTATTAAGGTGCCCTCTCTTACCTCAAATAGCAATGATCAGTAAAATTGTATGTTTCTGACAATATTATTGACTGAATCAACACGAAAAGCGAAGACAAACCCTGTCTTCCAAACCCACAACAAAAGTAATTTAACCATGATAGAATTGATGTATTTAACATACTTAAAGAGGCAATATGTTAACAGGGAATCAGAAAATAAATCTAATGGAGTGCATACAACACTTTCTAATAAAAGGTATCTGGTCTAGAGGGATGTGAACAATCCTATCAGTCCCATAAGATCCTATCTGATTCTTACTGGTATTGATACCTATACTACTTCAAATCTAAAATGCCTTTGATTAGGGCGCCTGGGTGGCTCAGTCCATTAAGCGTCCCATTTCAGCTCAGGTAATGATCTCACAGTCCATGGGTTTGAGCCCTGTGTCGGGCTGTGCTGACAGCTCAGAGCCTGGAGCCTGCTTCAGATTCTGTGTCTCCCTCTCCCTCTGCCCCTCCCCTGCTCACTCTCTGTCTGTCTGTCTTTCTCTCAAAATAAAATAAAGACATAAAATTTTTTTTAAATGCCTTTGATTATACAATTAAGATATAAACTTGTATACTCCTTGACAGAGTATATTAGATATATTTAGACATAGTTTTTAAAATCATCTATCACTATTATATAAAAAGAAAAATATAGATGAAATAAATTGGTTTACAGGTTTCCAAAATTTATTCCCATTAGAATTCAATTCTTTTGAATCACCTTTTAAATCAGAGCCTTTGATTTTTATACGTTTTTTTAATCATCTAGAGTGTTTCACTATTGTCTCCTGAGTATCATCTTGAAAATTTTAATCTGGTATTTCTTAAAGGGCTGTCCTAATATTGTTGCTGGGTTCTCTTCTAGTTTACTAACATCCATCCTATAAGTGTTGCTGCTGTTGCTTTTTTGGTCATATCACAATTTGTCCGACAATGAAAACTACACAATGAGTCCCACTTTGCAAGCAACAATAAGATGACAGAAATTGTAAGACAAGTAAAGTGCAATGTAGTGCTGAAGAAACTTTCAAAATTCAGAATAAAACAGACAGAATGGAAAATATTAAATAGGTATCCAGGGACATGAAAGATAAAATGAAATAGAATAATATATTGTATGTATAATCACAACATAAAAAGACAAAAATAGTAGGGAAGGAGAATTGTGTATTTAGCTAATTATCTTTTATGATACTGTAAACATATCCATTCATCAGTCACTTGATGAATGGACAAAGAAGATGAGGTTTATTTATATATACACACACACAAGCATATGCACACATGCAGTGGAATATTACTCAGCTCTAAAAATGAATGAAATCTTGCCATTTCTAATGACATGGTTAGAGCTAAAGAGTATTATGCTAAGTGAAATAAGAGAAAGACAAAAACCATGAATGTAAAAAAAAACAGGTGGGCATGGGGGGAAAATAGAGAGGCAAACCAGTAAACTGATTCTCAACTATAGAAAACAAATGGATAGTTCCTGTAGGGGGCGTGGGAGGGTGGGGATGGGTTAAATAAGTGATGGAGATTAAGGAGGGCATTTGTTGTGGTGAATGCTAGGTGTTGTATGTAACTGATGAATCCCTAAATTCTACACTTGAAGCTAATATTACACTGTATGTTAACTAACTGGAATTTAAATACAAATCTGACAGAAAAAAGGGATAATATAAAAATAAAGATGTTTATAATAAATGCTGAAAGCATTGCCTTCAAAAAAGAAAATTCTAATATTGAAATACTGTCAAGAAAAAGGAAAAATTCCCCAAATGAGGGCCTATGTTACTATAGAGAATGGTTAGTAAAGAAATTGATAAATATTTGAGCTAAATTTAATCTAACATTGTCTATATAAAACAATGATTATTAATAATCATGTTAAATGTTAAAGATAAGGATGTGTATTTAAATATGTTACATTTGCATGGTAAAACTTTGTCTCAAACAAAAGAAATAGAATTCAAAACAATTGAAATACAAAAAAGAAAAATCAAGGATTATAAATTTAAAAATGTTTAAAAATGCATAATATGTGAGACAGTACAATCATAAGATGGTAGAAACAGTCTAGACATAGCAATAGTAAAAATAAATGTAAATATAAACTCACCAGGTAGAAGATATTTTCCAGTTGGATTTTTAACACTAATCATCACCACCAATAAGATAAATAACTTGGGGTAATATGTAATGGCACCCTGGAGTAAATGGAAGAGGAGATTTATAGTTATATGTCACTGACCAAATATCATGTGTCACTTGTGTGCTCTGAGGAACCCGTGGGGTCAAAAATCTCAGCACAGCAGGGAGCCATCTACATTACCCTGGGAAGTGTGGTGTGCCCAACTGACTGGTTGGAGATCATCCAACAGCCATGAAAGAAAATAACAATTCATTGTATGTGACATCAGTGATTGATTTTAACACTATTTAAAAAAAAAAACTATTTGGGGCACCTGGGTGGCTCAGTCGGTTAAGCCTCCTACTTTGGCTCAGGTCAGATCTCATGTTCAGGTTACAGCCCCGAGTCAGGCTCTGTGCTGACAACTCAGAGCCTGGAGCCTGCTTTGGCTTCTGTGTCTCCTTCTCTCTCTGCCCCTCCACCTCTCATGCTCTGTCTCCCTTTGTATCAAAAATAAATAAAAAAACATTTAAAAAAAAAACCAATTTAGGGATGCCTGGGTGACTCAGTTTAGTTGGGCTTCTGCTTCGGCTCAGGTCATGATCTCCTGGTTTGTGAGTTCAAGCCCGGCCTTGGGCTCTATGCTAATAGCTCAGAGCTTAGAGCCTGCTTCCAATTCCATGGCTCCCTCTCTGCCCCTCCCTATTTGCATTCATATTCATTCTCTCTCTCTCTCTCTCTCTCTCTCTCTCTCTCTCTCTCTCTCTCTCTCAAAAACAAATAAACATTAAGGAATTTTTAAAATATTTTAAACCGTTTAATGGAGCCTTACAGTTGGAAGGGTTTGTTGCCATTCTCTCTTCTTATTTTACAAATGAAGAAATTGAAATCCTATGTCCAGCTAGATAATTTTCTTTCCTACATTTGATGAATGCATAAAAGGTATGAGATAATGGATCAAAAATCAAACACATTCTTTCAACATCAAACTCAAATCCAAGAAGAAATATAAGGGTGCTAGAGTATATTTACCCTAAAATAATGGAAAAGAATGTTTTATTTTCTAATTTCAGAAGAGGATGAGGGGAGGAAGGGGAATGCATACCTAGCTACTCAGAATAATGGCATAATCTCTGAATTATGCTGAGGTAAGGGAAGATGAGGGAGGTAGTTAATGAATTTTTTCTTCAAGCTAATGGTATTTACTAAGGAAGAATATGGTGGTATTGTGTTTGATGCAATCAACACCACAAGCCAGTGAGGTAAGTTGGTTGTTACCATTTTAAAGATTAAGAAACTGAGGCTTAGCTAGGTTATATTAATTGTTCATTATTTAGTCATTTATACATTGTTTATTTAATACACGCTGAGGATGTAATTCAAACAAGAGTTTTCTGACTCAAAGCTCATGTTGGAGCGCCTGGGTGGCTGAGTCAGTTAGGCGTCTGACTTCAGCTCAGGTCATGATCTCGCAGTTTGTGAGTTCGAGCCCTGTGTCAGGCTTTGTGCTGACAGCTCAGAGCCTCGAGCCTGCTTTGGAATCTATGTCTCCTTTTCTGTCTGCCCTTCCCCTGCTCACTCTCTGTCTCTCTGTCTCTCAAAAATAAATAAACATTAAAAAAAAATTTTTTTTTAAAGCTCATGCTGACACCACAGATGGCACTCCTGTCCAGTGCTGCTTACTTTATAACTTTGTCGGGGGGTTACTTGACTCCAGTTGTGAGAAAATGCTCTTAGTCTACAGTGCTTGTTTATTTGGATAGTCTTAATTTTGTGAGATGTGGATGTGTCCTGGCATAGAAGATATTTATTTAGGGAATAAAATAGTATCATACAAGGGCCTTTCAGGATAGATGACACACTCACAGAGTAACTAAATATAAATAAAGGTTTTGGTAGACTTAACCATTTTTTAAAAGGGATGATGAAGCACCTCTGAAATGGCAGAGTAGAAGTCACCACCTCCATGACTAGCTAAGTAATGGGACCATTTTCCAAAGAGAATTCTGTAAGAAAATCACCTGATGGAAGTTCTGACTTTTGATAAGGAAGTATAACCACTTTCAATCTGTGGCCTACCAAGAAAGGAGCTTGCGGAATTAATACTCTGACCATCCTCTTCTCCTGACCTCTGACCTCTGCCAGAAGCCTCTTAATGGCTGAACCTAAAAGGAATCAGAAAGCAAAGGAATGGACTATAATGCAGTTCATACTTATCAGCTTCCTGGGTAGAGACCAAGATGGACACATATTAGATGCAACAAGAATCTAAACATTAGATGAAGGTCAGAAAGAGTTCTCATTGTAATTCATAATTAGGCCAGGTTTCTTCATCAGGCTCACAACTGTGCTCATGCCTATCACTACTTCCTACCCTTAGTGGGTTTAGAGAGGACTGAGGAGAAATTATTCAGGCCAGGAGAATATTTTTGTTGAAAGAATGTTTTCTCTTAAAAGATCTGTAAATTTAGAACAAAACTCAAATTTATGAATTTATTCCACTCATAAGGCAAACATTAATACTTAGTGTATTAATGAAATATCTTCAAAGTTTAAATCTTGACCACCTAATCAACATTTTTTTCTTTTTGAAGGAAAATAATTAAAAATTAGTAGAGATATGGGAAGATACTGGGGGTCCAGATTATTTGAAGAATAAAAAATGTCTTTTCCTATCTAAGATACTGAAACAAACATATTATGCATGAAAATAGAAGCCATATGATACCATTTGTCCAATGTTTTATTTTCTATTATCCTGACTCTCACTGATATCATGATGAAATAACTTACCCCTTTAGTAAGTGAATTATTTTCTATGTCTCTTTACATCTCTTTAGAATAAAAGTATAGGTGAGGGAGAGGGAATAAAATAGAAACTGGGCTCAAGAACTTCACATTCCTTTAGAATTAACTTAGGATTCTCAGGCTAGTTAAATTTTGTCTGACCAGCCTGGTGATTTTACAATATTTGTATCTAAATTCCCTGAGACATTCTATGCATTTTTCAGTTTGTCACAGACTTTACTACTTCTTATTTTCTTATATCTTAGTTTGAACATTTTTTCAAATTTGCCCTATAAGAATTCTACAAAACTTTGAAAGAAGAGTTAATACCTATTCTTCTCAAACTGTTCCAGAAATAGAAATGGAAGGAAAACTTCTGAAGTCATTCTCTATGGCCAGCATTATCTTGATTCCAAAAACCAAACAAAGATCCTACTAAAAAGGAAAATTGCAGGCCAATATCCCTGATGAACATGGATGCAAGTTCTCAACAAAATATTAGCAGATCAAATCCAACAGTACATTAAAAGATTAGTTCACCACAATCAAGTGGGATTTATTCCTGAGCTGTAAGGGTGATTTGATATTCATAAATCAATCAAAATGTGATATACCACTTAAATAAAAGAATGATAAGAAAGATATAATCCTATCAATAGATGCAGAAAAAGCATTCGACAAAGTACAGAATCCATTCTTGATAAAAACCCTCAACAAAGTAGGGTTTCTATGTGAAAAACCCCAAAGGCTCAACCAAAAACTACTAGAACTGATACATGAATTCAGCAAAGTCACAGGATATAAAATCAATGTACAGAAATTACTTGAATTTCTATACACCAGTAATGAAGCAGCAGAAAAAGAAATCAAGGAATTGATCCCATTTACATTTGCACCAAAACCCAAGATACCTAGGAATAAACTCAACCAAAGAGGTAAAAGATCTTTATGCTGAAAACTATAGGACACTTGTGAAAGAAATTAAAGAGGACACAGAGAAGTGGAAAACATTCCATTCTCATGGATTAGAAGAGCAAATAAGGTTAAAATGTCTATACTACCCAAAGCAACCTACAAATTCAGTGCAACCCATATCAAAATAACACAAGCATTTTTCACAAACCTAGAACAAACAATCCTAAAATGTATATGGAACAAAAGACATAGAATAGACAAAGCAATCATGAAGAAGAAAATCAAAGCTGGCAGTATCACAATACTGGACTTTAAGCTATATTACAAAGCTGTAGTCATCAAGACAGTATGGTGCCGGCATAAACACAGACACATAGATCAATGGAACAGAATAGAACACCCAGAAATGGTCTCACAAGTATATGATCTTTGACAAAGCATGAAGAATAGCCAATGGAAGAAAGACAGTCTCTTCAACAAATGGTGTTGGGAAAACTGGACCACTTTCCTGCACCAAACACAAAAATAAATTCAAAATGGATGAAAGACCTAAATGTGAAATAGAAAACAATCAAAATCGTAGAGAAGGACAAAGACAGCAATCTCTTTGACCTCAACTGTAGCAACTTCTTACTAGACATGTCCTTGGAGGCAGGGGAAACAAAAGCAGACGTGACCTATTGGGATTTCAAGATAAAAAGCTTTTGCACAACAGAGGAAACAGTCAACCAAACTAAAAGTCAACCTTTAGAATGGGGAAATATATTTTCAAATGACATATTTGATAAAGGGTTAGTATCCAAAATCTATAAAGAACTTATCAAACTCAACACCCAAAAAACAAAATTATCCATTTAAGAAATGGGAAGAAGACATGAATAGTCACTTTTCCAAAGAAGACATCCAGATAGCCAAAAGTTACATGAAAAGATGCTCAACATCAGTCATCATCAGAGAAATAGAAACCAAAACCACAATGGGATACCACTTCACAGCTGTCAGATACGGCTAAAATTAACAAAACAAGGAACAACAAGTATTGGTGAGGATGTGGAGAAAAGGGAACACTTTTATATTATTGGTGGGAATGCCAACAAGTGTAGCTGCTCTGGAAAACAGTGTTTTTTTCTTTTTAGTCAAAAACTGAAAGCTGAACTATACTATGATCCATCAATTTTCCTACCGTGTATTTACCCAAAGGATACAAAAATACTGTTTGAAGGGGCACATGCACCCTGACGTTTATAGCAGCATTGTCAATGATAACCAAGTTATGGAAAGATCCCAAGTGTCCATTGACTGATGAATGGGTAAGAAAGATGTGTAGTACTTACACAATGGAATAATAGCCATCAAAAAGAACAAAATCTTTGCATTTGCAAGGACATGAATGGAGCTAGAGTGTATTATGCTAAGTGAAATAAGTCAGAGAAAGACAAATACCATATGATTTCACTCATATGTGGAATTTAAGAAACAAAACAGATGAATGTAGTAGAAGGAAAAAGGAAGAGGAAGGCATACTACAAGAGACTCTTAACTATAAAACACAAACTGAGAGTTTTTGGAGGGGAGATGGGTGATGGGTAGTAGAGAGGGTACTTGTGAGAAGTACTAGGTGTTACATGGAAGTGATGAATCATTGAATTCTACCCCTGAAACTAATATGCTGTATGTCAACTAACTAGAATTGAAATGTAAAAATAAATAAAAGCAAATTTTCCCTGTAAGCTTAGAATCCATAATTTGTACCATAAACATGCTCATTTTAAGGGTTCTCTAATAAAATTTTAAAAGATTTATAATAGTATCTAAATCCACAAAATAGAAGTAGACAAATTTCTCCCAGGTCCATCCTCTTACAACCAAGTAACCATGGACACCACACATTAACAAGCATAGGATAATTCTAAAAGGTAGAAAGTCAGATAGCTCAGGGACCTTAAGACTTGAAGCCTGAGATGATAGTAAGTCCCTTGGTTTCCTTATTGTTCACATAGAACCTAGACAAGGCAATGTGGAACCTCCAGCCTGAAACTGCCAATAGACACAGACTAGAAAAAAAAGTCTCAAAGACTCCAAGACAAACCTGTCCCCTTAGTCAAAGAATCAGGAGAATAATGGCCTAAAAACAAAAAGTCGTTTTGGCAATATCCATCCTATTCCAGCAAACACAGTGCAGTGGAAAAATTGCACCTCACCCATCATAGTTTCAACATGCCTGAGTGGTAAGTTCAACTTCTACCTTGTCTTTCTTCCCCACAAGAACATAAGTATGTTCCTTTGCTAATCTATTCATTTATCTCTCTGATGATGGTTTTTGGTTAATACAAGTTTTAAATTAAAAACGTTATTTAGGCAATGTGGATTTACTGTATGTTAGGTATTTTTACTCCCTAGGGGGGAAAACAGTGAAGAACCACTTCAAACTAGTTATGGGTCTCAGTCTAGTTTAATCTTATTTTCTAAACCCTAGTTCAGTTTAATTCCAAAGGTGGTTGTTCTGCTCAGCACAAACTCTTCTGACTTGTTCTTTCAGTCTCCTCTCTGTCACTGGTGCTTATTTCAAGATTTTACTTTGTCTTTTATGTACTTTATTTTTAATCCATTTAATTGTGTTTTTCTAGATTTGGGCCTGGTTTTGTGCATGATTTTATAAAGTTTAGTTCTTGCATCACAGCTAACCTAGTACTCTTTATTGTTGTTTGATTTACTACTTGAGGAAAATAGTATAATTTGTCCTAATGTTAATTTGCATACCAGTTAAGATACACCAGTAAATAGTGACAAGTGTGGACACTTGAGTCTCTGAGGGTGGAATACTCTGCTTAACTCCCACTGTTCCCAAGTGAATGCTACCAGTTCCCACGAGACCGATCTCCTACCAGAGAGGAGACATCTGGAGGACCCTTGATAGTCAACATTAACCAGTGTCCCTATGTGTTGATTTACATTGCTCCTTTCAATTTGGATTAGGTTCTCTTGTGAATCCCTATTTTTTCCTTTTTAAAAACTTTATAAGAAAAATTATTACCTACTGACAATATTTTCTCAGAAAATGAATTACTGGTTATTGATAATAGTATCAAGCATTTGAGGATTACTTTGTTTTGTGAATATTTTTCCACCTGACTTTTTCTCAGCTTACAATCCGATTCTACACTTTAAATACATGTACTGAGAGAATATGTGTTCCAAGGATTGTTTGAAGTGTTTATGGGTCAGGAAAACTAATAATCATGATCTTTGGTGGCTAGATTGAAAGAGAAGGTTAGCACATATAAATTAATGAGAATTATAGATGACTATTGTTATTAAGGTTTAGGCAATGAGTGATCCTGATATGGAGTGCACTTGTGATGAGCACTAAGTGTTGTATGTAAGTGATGAATCACTAACTCCTGCATATGAAACTAATAGTATACCACATGTTAACAAACTGGAATTTAAATAAAAACTTGGAAGAAAAAAAGGGAAAAAAACTGCATTGGTCAACAGCAGGCTGATTTTGTTTCTTGAGTGGCATTAATCGGAGAGGCATGATGGGAGAAATAGAAGCTGGCACCCACATATACTGATTCTGACCCTAATTGTGCTTGTTTGATGTTTCACAATGGCTTTGAGTTTCTAACTCAAAGGCTTGGACTATAGGCTTTTACACTGAGGCTTGGAATATAATATCTGTTCCTAATTCTTAGCCCTGGGCTTCAGGATACCTCTTTGTGCTTAATTATCTAGAAGGTATTTCATAAAATTCCAAAGGGTGATGGATCTTTCCGCATAATGTGCTTCATTCATTCATTTGGCACACATTTATTGAACATTTAGAAAATGTTAGACATTGTGATAGACAACTGGGGATATAATGATGCCTTTGGGTAGGTTATAGCCTACCAGATAAATTTATCATCTAATTCTCTCAACATTTTAATTCTGGCTTCCTTAGTTATTAGAAAAGGAATATTCTCACCATCTTTTCTGACATTTTCTCCTGTATGAAAGATGCGGTCACCTTACTTCTATGAGAACACCATGGCAAAATTTGCTGCCAAAATTCTTGTCAAGAGGTTTTTAGCAACTGTTTAGTGTATGCATGTTAAATAAAATAACCTGATATAGAGATTAAAGAAAAGCCAATATCTGGAGGCCATGGAAAATTGATTGTGTTTATAAGGGGATGGCACCATACACCATGGGTCAGAAATACACTGGAAGGAAAATTAACAAGAGAATATTATAAAATTCAGCAGGTCTGTACCATCTATTGAAAAGCAAAATGTGCAATTAGAATTTTGGATGATAAAATACGTCAGGATAAATTAGTAGCACTGATTTTAAATGATTTACTTTTGGGGTGCCTGGGTGGCTCAGTAGGTTAAGCACCTGACTTTGGCTTAGGTCATGATCTCGCAGTTTGTGGGTTCAAGCCCCACCTCGGCCTCTGTGCTGACAGCTCAGCCTGCTTCAGACTCTGTGTCTCCCCCTCTCTCTGCCCCTCCACCACTCATGCTCTGTCTCCATCTCTCTCTCAAAATATGAATGAACATTTAAAAAATTAAACACTTTACTTTTAACATTACATCTTAAATAACTAAGATATTTAGTCGAGTACTTTCAGGTACAGAAAAATTCAAATTAACTAAATAAAAATGCTATTTTACATTTTTAATTTTTTGAAGAATGTTAAAATCCAGGTTATAGGTCAGAAAATACTCATCAAAATTTGAGGAATTATTACTGACTCTCTGAAACATAAAAGGATAAGTTTTATTTTTCTCAAGGTTTTTGTTTCAATGCTAGTCTGTGAACTGTGCAGAAGCAGGTTTTTGGGGAAGAAAATCATATTTTTAGAACTGTTTGTAACTGCGGCAACAGTACTAACAATTGACCTCTAGACATCTGGGTACAGGAGTTCAGGTAGTGATGACTAGAGGACAATAGAATACAACCCTCTCTGTGTCCCTGTAAAGAAAGCTGTTCTGTGGAACACAATGACCCTGAATTCACTCACCATGAGTTTCCAGTCTGTTAATTTGCTGTAAGGAAAATGCTTCTGAGTTAGATTAATGGACATTTTTATATCAGGAATTTGGAACAGATGTCCATGCTGTGAAATTGCTTACACTCAGCCCTACAGACAAAGGTTAGACTTGTTGAAACAACCAGGCTCATTGAGGTGTGAGAAAAGTTATACATAATTCAACTGTTTACAGACCAAAGAGCTTCAGTTCCACAACCAAGTTGTAATTTCCCAACCATTGATATGTTATATAAAATGATAGGTTGTATAATATATATTATACAACATTTACTATACCTTGATATGTTATATAATATGTCAGGTTGCATAGTATACATTATGGCACATTAAATGGGGTCAGAAGAAGTAATACTTTTAGAAAACACTGATTTTAACAGACTGTTTCATTGCAGGACTACTCAGAACATTTGTTCTCATGATTGGCTCTGTGCCTCATAGGAAGAAGTGAATCAACAGTCTTTCTCAACAACTGGTAAGCTCAGAATGCTTTTTTCCCCACAAAAAGTTTATTTAAGTTCACTCAGAGTGCATTTGGATCTTCCACAAATAATCATTTGAAAAACATTGTTTCATGTTAATAAAAAGAACATTTTTTCTCTATGTATCAGATCAATCCTAAATAGCAATTAATTATGAAATTAAGTGTGAGATATAGACTGATCTTATAAATTTACACATTTCTTATTTTGAAGATAAATGGGGAGGCAGAGAGGTAAATTCATTTGCTAAATGTCACAAATAACATAGTTTGTGTTTATGCCTTTGTAGAGTAGGTATTAGCAAATAAAATCTTGAAATGACTTTGTAACGCTAATAATATAAAAAATAATTTTTGCAATTTTGAACTAAGTTTAACTGTTGGAATAAGTTATTACCACTTATCAAAATGACGAGATATACAGATTGCTTTATTTTTGTATGTTGACTAAGTTATATCACTTAATTTTATTAGTGTCTTCTTTAAATGCAAAGGTGTGAAAACAAGAAAGGAAAAATAATTTATCATGTCTAACAGTGATTTCCAGGGTTTCTTGAAATATTATAAATGTATGACTTAGCACAAATTAGAATTATATATACTTCCTTCCCAATGGCTGAGACAGTAGTCTATACTGTGCATATTAGAAAAGAAAGACCCACAAAAAGATGAACAACATCACTAGTCATCAAGAAAATGCAAATTAAAATCACAATGAGATATCACTTTACACCTGTCAGAAAGACTAAAGTCAAAAATACAAGAAAAACAAGTGTTGGTGAGGATGTAGAGAAAAAAAGAACCCTTGTGCGCTGTTGGTGGGAAAGCAGATGGGCACAGCAACTGAGGAAAAACAGTATGCAGATTTCTCAAAAATTTAAAAATAGAGCTATCCTACTATCCAGGAACCACACTACTGGGTATTTACTCCCAAAATACAAAAACACTAATTCAAAAGGATATACACACCGTTATGTTTGCTGCAGCATTATTTACAATACCTAAGATAAGGAAGCAGCTTAAACATCCACTGATAGATGAGTGGATAAAGACACACACACACACACACACACACACACACACACACGCATGAATATTAGCCTTAAAAAATAATGAAATCTTGCCATTTGCAACAACATGGATGGACCTAAGGCATAAAGCTCCATGACTTCACTCATATGTGAAATTTAAGAAACAAGTAAACAAAGAAATAAAGAGACCAAAAAAAAAAAAAAAACAAAAACCCTCAGCTCTTAAATACAGAAAACAAACAGGTAGGTGGTTGCCAGAGCGGAGGAGGATGGGAAAAGAGGAAAACAGATAAAGAGATTAAGATTACATTTATCTTGATCAACACTGAAAAATGTTGAGTCATCATATTGTACACCTAAAATTAATATAACACTGTATGTTAATTATACTCAAATATAAAACTTATTAGCTAAATGGATATATATGCATCATTGAGTAAATGTAGGTTTTCCTTTGTCAGTTATATAAAATCAGTAATATTACGTAAAGTCACTACTATTAAGTAACATATAAAATTAAATTCAACGGATGTTAATCACTGAATATGAGAGATGGGATGATTATGGGTAATTATTATCATGAATTTCAACTTTTATAGAATAAGCATCTTTGTAGCTCTTCATCATAATTTTAATTACTTGATTTTTATTATACCTACATTCCAATTTTGTAAGATCAAAGATAAGGTATCAAAAATATTAAATGCTAATAATGTGTATGGCTTCATTCATTTATTCAACAAATATTCCCTGAGCATATATTGTGTCCCATGTAAATTTTGAACACAGACCTTGCCCTCATAATGCCAGTAAGGTGAGAGACAGATTCAATCAAAAAACTATGCAAATTAATTATTATGAGAAAGCTGGATGGAGAGGGTCTTGATTCTGTGACAAATGCTAATAGTGGATTTTAACCCAGCTGCAGAGGTCAAGGAATGCTTCCAGAAGAAGTGTGATATTGACTGAGATCTTTTGGAAAGGTAGAGTTTTTCCAAAAGACGTAAAAATGTTCTAGGCAAACAGAATAGCATGGGCAAACACAAAATTCTAGACAGTTATACAAAGATTACAAGAGATGAAAAACTGTTGAAGTGGACCAGTTACTAGGGAAAGATGGCAGTGGAGAAGTATGGCGCTGAGGGAGCCGTAAAATTTCATGTACATCATTGGGAAGGAAAAGGTGCTTCTGCCTGCGATTCACTCCCTGCGCTCCTAGGGCTGGTTCAGTAGCTCAGGTGGAAAATGATGGTAGCTTGGAATTTGGAAGTGGTGCTGGAGGTGTAAAAGGAAGTAAATGGATTCAAGAGACAAGAGGTAAACTGATAAGACAGATTTGATGAATCTGACATGGAGGCAACAATAGAATAAAACCACTTGGTTATTCTGGTTTTGAGGCTGGTGGAACTAGATTAATAAGTTGGCTGTTTACTGAAATAGCAAAAGAGAGGATGGTGAGGCTGCGAATGAACAATTGTGGGTCCTCTTTGGAACACATGGAATGGAGGCGCCTTTGAGGTATACAAGAGAAAACATCAATCTCGGTTTGGAGTTGAAATGGGGGCTCTAAGAGAGAAATACCTATTATAGAACTTACGTGTAGTGAAATATTTGGAGTTACAGTTGTGGATGAAAAGAGAAGAGGACCTAGGACTCAGCCTTGCATAACTTGTAGTTAGTGTTGGAGAAAATAAGGATGAATCTGAAGCGAAGAAAGGAAAGGAACAGAGTAGCAGACAGAAAATCATGAGAGTGTCATCTTATAGAAGTTAAGGGAGAAAAGGGGACCTTTAAAAAAATAAGTGATCACCAGTGTTGAATGCTGTGAAGAAATGATTTAGGATAAGGACTGATAAAGTTTCTATAAAATTCCTATAACTGTCAAGCAAATTGGAACTAAAAGTAAAAGGCTAGGAAGAGCTTTTGACATAAATATTCTGAAGGAAATCAGGCTTTAAGTTAGTATTTAGCGCGTAATAAAAAGGTTTCTCCCATTATGCTGATAAGATCATGGTAAAACTAAAATCTAATATTTTCAGAATTATAAATTCTAGCTAGATATTTATTTTAAAAGGTTTTCGATGATATTTTGTAATTTACTGTTCAATATCTGCTGTATATATATTTTTTTAAGTCAACAAATAAAAGCATTTCTACTCCTAATGACTTTTATCAAACTTCATGCTCAAGTCACTGCCAGATGTGGATGGTATATGTCAATAGAAGCTTTTGTTCTGGAGTGTCAAATGTTGAATAATCAAATGGACATATCTAAAGTGGAGGCAAATTTTAACAGGAATAAAGTGTGGCTAAACATGGACAAGGTTCATTTTGTAGCCAACTGTAAGAGAATAATCTGGCAAAGCATCTTAGATGTGAAATTTGAGGTAACTTAGAGTCTCAGTCTTCTGAAGAGAATTGATGAGGCTACAGAAATTTTTCTTTTTAAGACATTTCTGACTCTCAAATTTTTTCTTAATGGTACTACTATGAAATATTCCCTTAGGTGGTCAGTTTTGGTTAGGAAGTCACCAACCCCTGAAATGTAATATCTTTAAGAATTGTAATATATTTATATTTGTATTTTTTTTTGCATAAAGGAGGGAAATGGGAAAGGAGTCAAGTGGTCACACCAAAATTCAAATAAACTTTTTAAGTCTAAAACCTGATAGCCTGGAATAATCCTTTATCAGCCAGATAATAGCAAATAGCTGAATTCCAAAGCAGAGTGGAGAGAAATGGAGGAAGCAGAATCCATCACTCGGTGCATGCCACAGCATTAATGAAAAATTGTATTTGACAATGCAGATAATCAAATAAGAATATAAACATTGTAGTCAGGAAGAGTATTTTATAGGCCATTTTATTTAAAATTAGTAGGAGATAAAAATATGGAAGAGGACAGAACAATAGTGTCTGGAATATAATTTTGGTTGGTCAGTACTCATCTTTTAATGCTAGCAAGGCTCCTTCCTGACCCTAGTGCTAACATTATACAAGCCTTTCTAGTTTCTCTCTAAATTCTAAGTGAACATGTAAAATAAGCACCGACTGAATCAAACCTAGAAGGTACGATGGTAACAGGTTAGCTACATTCTTGATTGATTACGGGAAACAACAGAGCAGAAAGGGACAGTTCTGTAAAGACAGTAAAGTATACGGTATTTGTGTAGGACGGCTTATCAAAACTTGTGAAGCTTTATGCAAGTGGAAGTTCTTACTAGTGTTCTTAGCTAGTTAATTGACACAAACACAGTAAACTATAGCTGAATTACAGTTTTATGCAATTCAGATATACTCTCAAATTTTTTTATTGAAGAATGATTGACCTACAATATTGTGTTACTTTTAAGTGTGACAACTAGCTGTACTCTCCATTTTGGAGGAATTTTGCTATTAGAAAGAATGAGTAAAATTATATTTATTTCTGGCAATATAGTTACATGTGTTTCTCTAGCATTTCTTCTTTCTTTTTTTATTTAAAATTTTTTTTCCTTATGTTTTTTATTTTTTATTTTTGAGAGACAGAGAAATACAGCGTGAGCAGGGGAGGGTCAGAGAGACAGAGGGAGGTACAGATTCTGAAGCAGACTCCAGGCTCTGAGCTAGCTGTCGGCACAGAGCCCCATGTGGCGCTCGACCCCATGAACCATGTGATAATGACCTAAGCTGAAGTCGGACGCTTAACCAACTGAGCCACCCAGGTGCCCCTCTAGCATTTCTTCTTAATAAATATCTTTCTCAACATGAAACAGCTCTTCTTTCCTGAATATATCATAGACAAATTAAGGCAGGAATAGGTCCAGGGCAGCTGATTAACCAAGAGGCAGAATGAAGACCAAAGTCTACAATGACTCTATGTATTTGCTTTCAGTGGTTTCTGATTTAAGAGTGGGCTTCAGAAATGTGTGAATTGCTTAACTCTATGAGATCTTTATGGGGGTATCATTTTCCTGGTATATCTGATCCCAGAAAACTCAAGTATGGCTTCTTGTATAGGTCCTGCGCATAGGTTAGTAGAGTGGGTCTCAAACAGGGAGTATTTTGCCTATAAATGTAAATATCTGAACACATTTTGGTTGTCACAATTCAAGAGGTTTCCACTGGCATCTAATTAAACTAACATAAAAAATTAAAAACCTTATTAAAGACATTACCATTTAATTATATCCAATATCTTGTTCAGTTAAAATTATTTTTTCTTTTAATGGAGAAGTTAAGGCTCAAAGTACTTAAGTGACTTGTCCCAGTGTGTATAGAGTTGATGTCTGAACTCAGATCTTTAAGCCATTGGTTCTAAGTTAAAAAGCGGCATCAAGTACAAAGTACTGAGGAACCTGATTTATAAAATTGCATGACTGATGATAATTAGAATATTAATTTTGTATCAGTGAAATATGTAAAGAATCTAAAACTATTTTCTTTATAAGGGAATAGAACTGGATTAAAAAAATTAATGTTTTATTTTAATTTTTGAGAGAGAGAGAGAGACAATGTGAGAAGGGGAGGGTCAGAGAGAGAGCGAGAGACACAGAATCTGAAGACAGGCTCCAGGCTCTGAGCTGTCAGCACAGAGCCCGATGCGGGCCTCAAATCCACGAAGGGTAAGATCATGACCTGAGCCGAAGTCGGACTCTTAATCGACTGAGCCACTCAGGAGCCCCAGAACTGGAATTTTATGGTTCTATTTCCATTGGTGACTTTCCCTATAAACCCTTTTTCATTACAGACTTTAAAAGCTGAAAAAAATCAGAGCGTCTCTGTCTGCATTATTTCAGATTTAGTAGGAGATTAGTGGAACTTTTTTTCTGTACAGAAGGAAATCACATTTTCTTTTTTCGTCCGTGTTTACGTGCTGCAGTGGAAAAGACAAAGAAATAAAAATAAAATTTTAAAAAAAAACCTTTTCCCTTCATTTGACTCTTCTGGCAGGGACACAGCAGCAGAGCAGATGTCAAGAGTCATATTCAGGATTTTAGGAAAAAAATTTGTCAGTCAGCTGCTAACTGTGGGGAGCAATCGCAGGGCTTGAAATCTGGCAAAAGCGATGCCTGGAACTCTACAGTGAATTCACCCCAAAAGACATGAACCAGGAGGTGGGAGGCTGGTTACAGGGCAAAAAGTGGTAGATCCATTCCATGTGGTACCAGTCATACTGTCACATGACTTACAAGTTTCACATAATTGTGACATTTACCATAAAAGTAGGTTAGGTCCCTTGTGGGAAAAGCAGACATCAGGATCACAGGACATTATAGTCACTTTAGTAATTCATTTTATATCATTATATATGTCTACCTACAGGCATATTTATTCCCAGAGAGAAAGCAGTTTATTTCCAGAGAAGGGTAAAGATGAAAAAGTTAATCACGGTGTCTGTGGAAAGAGGTGGAAGTACAGTGGGTATGACTTCCATTTCCTTTCTTTGCTATCAGTTGTTTCTGAGTTTCTTTACAATCGACACTTACTATGTACCCACTAGTTACCTATGAGATATTTTACATGACTGTTTAAGGTACTGATGAGCCATGTTACAGAGAGGACATACACCCTGATCTGACATTTGTGTTATGAAAGTTCCAGAAAAGAAAGAGACCAACAAGTACTCAAAGAAGTCATAGCTAAAAACTCTCCAAATTTGACAAAATATATAAACCTATAGATTTAGGATGCTGAGTGAACCCAAATGGGAAAAATTCATATAAATTCAGACCAACCTACATCATCACCAAACTTCTGAGTAATGTCAAAGGAAAAAAATGTTGAAATCAGTGAGAGAGAAATGGTACCTTCTTATATACGGGGAAAACAATATGAATGACAACAGATTTCTCATCAGAAACCATGGAGTCCAGAAGAAAGCAACACAACATTTTTCAGTTATTGAAAGAGAACTGTCAACCTGGAATTCTATATTCAGTGAAAATCTCCTTCTGGAATGATGGGAAAATGAGCATATTCACAGAAGAAAAGAATGCTAAGAGGATTTGTCAACAGACTACCTTAAAAAGAATGTGTCGTGCCCCGCCCTGGCCGCCCCGGCCACTCTGGCTGCAGGGCGGTGAGTCCTCGTGGGTTCTTTTCCTGAGGGAGGGAGAGAAAAGAGCAGTAAAGGGGACACACAGAGAGTAAAGACACAACTCACGGTTTCCGATCAGGCAAAAGAGAGAGAGAGCTTTATTGAGAAAACTGTCTCTTATAAAGCTTTCAGGGTGGGGAAAAACAAGGCATCTGACCTACGTCAGTTGCTAGGAAACAGGGTTAAGGGATTAAGACTGGAGTAAAAGAGGAACCAGACTAAAGTGTTTTAGCACAGCGCCTGAGGGGCCGATACCACCCTGCCTGCAGGCGGTTGATCTTTGGTCTTTTGGCTTCTCTGACAGGGAGTGGCGCTCCCCTGCCTATTTTGCAACTCCCCTCAGGGAGTGACAAATCCGGC
>PISW01012257.1:0-33819 GCA_004023785.1 Mungos mungo | reverse complement strand
ACCATGACGATAAGCCCTGCTGTCCTAAGCCACCGGGCTGTGGTATTTTGGCACAGAAGCCAACGCCAGGGCCCGGGACGCGTCTTCCTGAACACCCACTCGCCTGGGAGTCCCGGCGTCGCTGGACCGCAGCCACGCACCTCCCGACCCCGCGCCTGCTCATCCTCCATGTTGCTCATCGCGAGTGACCCTCCCACCCCTCCATCCACCCCTGCGGGCCTCACACCCACCCTCCCCGCCCGGGGCTCGTTAGAATTCCTCTGGAACCTGTGACTGGGGGTAACCGGCTCTCGTCTGGAAGCAGGCTCCCCTCTCAAGGAGGCTGTGGTGAGCGTCCAATGACAGTAACACCCAGATGGCCCGTCCCTGTCCCCGGGCGTCCCCCACCAGTCTCCTGGCCTGCCCCCCAGGGACACCAAGCACGTCCACCCAGACAGCCCTCGGACATCCTTCCGCACGAGCCCGGAGCCTGTTCGTGCCGCCTCACGACAGGAATGTGCAGGTCTCAAAGTTTCAGAAATGCAGCTGCGGCCAGAGACCTGGCTCGGGCCGGGCCAGGCAACTGCCCCGTCTGTCCGGGCTGGCGGTGCGTGGAAGTGCCACTCAGCCTCCCAGTCGGCACACGGCGCGCAGGGCCCCTTCATCCCCGCAGACAGAACGCCTACCCCAGGCCCCAGCGATGCTCCCCATCACCCCCAACCACAGAGACCCAGTGTCCCCACGTGAGGGTTCTGGGATCCGCCTGGGCGGAACGTGACACTAATTTAAGCTTCTTTATAAGAGCACTGGAAGCGAGGGGCTTAAAGATACAGAAGATTTAACTACATCAGCTCCATACCTTTTAATAGGAAAGTAACAACTACACGGTTCATGCAAAAAGAAATCCTCAGGTTTTCAGAGGAAACAAAGAAATATCTGCTCAGTTGAAGACACTGGACCAGAGCAGGACGAAGAAGCAGCTGGTAACAGGAGCTCAGCCAGGTGGCCAAACTGTGTGACGCCAGGGGGTGCCCTGTTCACCCTGGTGGTGCCCTCCTCCCCTGTCCCAGGCTGTGCAGTGCACAGCCTGCACCACTGTACGCGGTGATGCCAGCCGAGCCCCCCGCTCCCTCGTGGCCAACCATCGACGGGACAGGGCCCGTCACTGAACCCCAGTTTCTGTGTCTTTAAGAATTTCATATTGGAACACCTGTCCTCGCTATGTTACAGGGACCTCAAGAACGACACCAAATAAGACACGAGTCCCCCGGAAAGCTTTCTCTGGTAAATCCAGTGCTGCCTGGTATCCTAGGTTCTGGATAATCTTCATTTTCTTTTACACCAGATGAGATCGTGAGACCTGATAAAGCTCCATCCTTAAAGAGGTCGCCTTGGGGCTCCTGGGGGCTCAGTCGGTTAAGCCTCCGACTCTGGCTCAGGTCATGATCTCACGGTCTGTGGGTTCGAGCCCCGCGTCGAGCTCTGTGCTGACAGCTCAGAGCCTGGAACCTGCTTTGGATTCTGTGTCTCCCTCTCTCTCTGCCCCTCCCCCTCTTATGCTCACTCTCTGTATCAAATGTAAATAAAACATTTAAAAAATTAAAAAGTAAAAGATGTCGCCTTTGGTTAAGGAACAGTTAGATGAGTATAAAAAAAAATCTGGAAAACACGCACAAGTGCCTATTATAGGGGGCGTAAGTGTTAGGTGCCACCCTGGGGGCGGGGACCATCCCCGGCTGCGCGGGCCCCGCGTTATCTTTAACGTATGATCTGCATTCTGGGGGGATGGGCCAGAGACTTCTCTGAGGACGGAAACGGCACTCACACCGGGAAAGCTCTAAGGCGGCAGAGCTCCTGTTTGCAAAACTGCGCACCAGCTCAGAGCTCCGGGACCCGCGCAAAAACGGGGTGATGGGAACACAGAGGCAAAGCCCTCCTCCCCCACCAACCTCTGCATGCAGAGCAGCACTTCCTGACCTGGGCAGCCCATGGTCATGACAGCATCGAGCGTCCGACTCTTGATCTCGGCTCAGGTCATGATCTCACGGGTGTGGGACTGAGCCCCACGTGGGGCTCTGCGCTGAGCGTGGAATCCGCTTGGGATCCCGGGTCTCCCGCTCTCTCTGCCCCTCCCCTCTTGTACTCTCTCTCTCTCAAAATAAATAAACTTAAAAAAAAAAAGATACTTCAAACCCTGGTGTAACTTCCCCGAAGCAGCAAGTGTGACCTTTAGGAGAACAGGTGGTCTCCATAAACATCGTCCACCCCCTGCTTCGCGGTCCCCACGCCCGGACCCACGGGCCGTCGGGTCAGACGCCATGGCCCTTTCGGCCACAGCACCACGCGCTCTCAGCTTAAGAACTGAAAGGGCCAGCGGGGGGAAACACAGGGATGTGCCCAGGGGACCCCTCGCCCCACAGAGCGCCCACGTCCCGCCCCCAGACCACGCAGCACGGGGACAGCGACCTAGCATGGGCGCCGCCTGCTGACACATCGACAGCCACGGACGGTCAGGTGCGCACGCGCAGCGCTGTCGTGACAGGAAACCCACGAGTTAAACACAGGGGTTAAAGGGCCAGCAGTGCCGCTCGGGGGACAGACCCGAGACACTGGAAACAGAGACCCGACCAAAGCCTGTTCACGGGCGTTCAGGGCAGTGCCGGTTACAAGAGCGAGAAGGCATGAACAACCCAGACGTCCGGCGACCGCAGGATGGGTCACCAGAGCGTGGCCTCTCCCTTCCACAAAACGACGACTCGGCCTTAAAGGGGACGGAGAACGGGCACCGGCCACCGTGTGGATGGGCCTCAGGATGTGACGCTGAGGGATGGAAGCCGCCACAAAGGTCCCTGGTGGAGGATTCCGCTCACACGGGGTGCCCAGGAGAGGAAGCCCACAGACAGCACGCAGGCAGGGGTTTCGGGGGCTGGGGGGGCACTGGGAGAGGCCGCCGGGGGCACAGTTCCCTTCAGGGGCTGAGCACGAACCCCTGGACAGAGGCAGGGCCGCCAATGTGGCGAACGCGCCAGGTGAGGCAGAGCTGTTCCCTTCAGCGTTGTTTTTATCTTACTTTTTAAAGTTCATCGCATTTTGAGAAAGAAAAGAGAGAACGAGTGGGGAGAGAGGCAGAGAGAGACGGGGTCAGAGCACCTGAAGCAAGCTCCGTGCTGACAGCAGAGCCCCACGCAGGGCTCGAACCCACGAACTGTGAGATCATGACGGGAGCAGGAGTCACACACTCAGCCGACCAAGCTGCCCAGGTGCCTCCCCGAGTCGTTCACTAAAACGGTTCATTTTAGGGGCGCCTGGGGGGCTGGGTTGGTTAAGTGTCCAACTTCGGCTCAGGTCAAGATCTCACGGTTTGTGGGTTCGAGCCCCGTGTTGGGATCTCTCTCTCTCTCTCTCCCCGCCCCTTCCCCGCTCACGCACACGCACACGCATGCTCTCTCTCAAAAATAAGCATTAAAAAAAATAAAACAGTTTATTTCATGGGATGTGAATTTCATCTCAAAAAAAAAAAAAACCCTTTTCTGGATGGGCGTCACCCTCCTCGACCCCCGTGGCCTCTGCCTACGTGGACAATGTCTGGGAGGCCCCGTCCCCACATCTGTCTGTAAAGTGGGAGGAGCTCACACCCTGCGGCCTTCTCGCGGAGACAGTCCCCGGTGGTGACAGGCAGTGAGAGAGGGGACGCGCCCTGCCAGGTGGGAGCGCGCAGGTCACCGCGCAGGCAGCCGGTCAGGACGGAGAAGCGGGGTGAGGCCTGCAGCAGGTGCATCTGATCTGAGAGCGGGCCACCCGCGCCCGCGAGGAGCACAGCGCGCGTCCCCCCCACATGGCCGGCACGCGGACGAATCCCCGGCGGGAAAGAATCACAGGACCGTGGAAGGGGCCAGGCGCGCCTGTGTGCGTCCACCTCCCGTGTTTGGAAAGGACAACACAGTTTGAGCCGCTGACTCAGGGCGCAGCCACGGAGGAGCGCGCGCCGTGGCTCTGCGGGCGCAGGTGCGCGGGAGCAAGACAGAGACAAAACAAACGGCCGCTGGTGCTCCTGAGAGTTGTTAACGTGCGCCGCACGCGCCCAGGGAAAGAGACAGGAAATAAAGGGGCCTCGCGGCAGTGATTCTCCCGTCAGAAGGGGGCTGGACACGGGCTGCGGGAGGCTGGTGTCCCCGCGTCTCTCTCCCTGGGGTTCGGCTTGCCTTCAAGGGCAGCTGGCCAGGCCCGGGGGACCTCACACCTGCAGGGAGGACCTCACACCTGCAGGGAGGACCTCGCACCTGGAGGGAGAATCTCGCACCGGGAGGGAGGACCTCACACCTGCAGGGAGGATCTCACACCTGCAGAGAGGACCTCACACCTGCGGGGAGGACCTCGCACCTGCGGGGAGGACCTCGCACTTGGAGGGAGGACCTCGCACCTCGAGGGAGGATCTCACACCTGCAGGGAGGATCTCGCACCGGGAGGGAGGACCTCACACCTGGAGGGAGGACCTCGCACCTCGAGGGAGGACCTCACATCTGCAGGGAGGACCTCGCACCTGGAGGAAGGACCTCGCACCTGGAGGGAGGACCCCGTACCTGCAGGGAGGACCTCGCACCTGCAGGGAGGACCCCGCACCTGCAGGGAGGACCTCGCACCTGTAGGGAGGACCCCACACCTGCAGGGAGGACCTCACATCTGCAGGGAGGATCTCCCACCTGCAGGGAGGACCTCACACCTGCAGAGAGGACCTCATACCTGCAAGGAGGACCTCACACCTGCAGGGAGGACCTCACATCTGTAGGGAGGACCTCACACCTGCAGGGAGGACCTCACACCTGTAGGAACCAGGTCTGGACACTCAGGGTCTGAGCAGAGCAAGGTGGAGACGGGAGCCAGCTGGCGGGGTCTGTAAATGGGGACAGCTATCGCCCTCCGTGGACACAGGTGGCCATGGGGCAGGGGGAACTGGGGCCAGCGAGCTCAGACCCCGCTGTGCTCACCCCTCCCGCCTACAGCGAAAAGCCGGGAAGGCTGGCGTGTGCTCTGCGGGGCAGACACAGGTTCCTGATTCTCAGTAAGTCAATCCAAAGTCACCACTTAGGGTCCTCCTGTCCCTCAATGTTCCCTCCATTTATTTTCTGCCCCATGTGCAGACCCTCCCCCACACTTCCACGCAGGTGCTCAGAGAGCTGGTGGAGATTTGCCCGCGTACAAAAGCATTTGGTCCTTTACGAAGCGCTCATGTTTCTACAGCCTTTTAACCTGCTGCAAACAAGTCCTCATCAGGGAGGCTGGTGGGGTTCGGTTTCAGACGCTGGCTGCCGGGGAAGGCGGCGTGGGGGCCCCTCGAAACCAGATACCCGGAGCCGCAGTCTTGGGAACGGAACGGATTCCCGCTCTGTGTCAGAAACGATCAGCCGAAACCCGTACTGGAGAAGTCACACGCGGCTGGGCTGTGGGAACGTCCCGAGAAGTCGGAAGGCAGCCTCGAACACGTGCCGGCTGTCGCTTCTCAGACACGGCGAGGCTCGGACCGGACGGGAGGGCTTGCTGAGTACACCCCCGCCCCGGCATGAGCTTCCAGGATCCGCACCAAAGTCCGAAAGGGTCCCACCATGGGGCTTTAGGGAGGCCACTCAACCACCAGACCAGGGTGCTGCCCCCCAGAGGCCCAGAGCCGGCCCAATGGCGCCCCCACACTCGCAGGAAGCTGGTGTTTGAGCTGGAAACCAGCCTCTGAGTCTCAGCTCCCCGGCCTGTAACACGTGGGTGTGAACTCCATCTTTCCCCCAGGCCAGCCGGGACCCCCCAGGAGCCCTGCTCTCCAGCCAAGGCTGCACACAGGAGCCGAGGACCCCAGGACAGCGAGCTGCTGACGAGTCTCTCCCAGCTCATGGGAAAGGGGTGGAGAGGGAATGTGGGGGACACGGGCAGGGAGCTGGCGGGCTGGACCTGAAGTTCCCGCCGCCTGCTGTCACCTCCCCCCTTCTGAGTCTCCTCAATTTCTCCCAGGTGAAAGCAAGTCCCCGCAGCAGGAACCCCATGACCAGGACGGCCATGTCAGTCACAGTGAGCAGACTCCTATGCACCCCAGGTCTGCTACCCTGGAAACATGCAGGGGACTTGAGGGCGGCATGGCTAGCTCAGCTTCCCCGAGGGGGCGGGACTGGCCAGGGGTCTCTATGAGGACAAAATGGCTCGTTCACCGAGAACCGGGCGGCCCCCTGCATGGGGCCTGCAGACAGTCCTGAAGCGACGGCCACTCCCGCCCCGCCTCACCGGCACGGGCAGTCAAAAGTCGATGAAACTGCCAGCTGAAACTCAGGGTTCCCCCCAAATTAAGTTGCAAGATATTTACTTCTTGAGTTTAATATTAAAGACAAAAAAACAGGAGCACCTGGGGGCCTCTGTCGGTTGAGCGTCCGACTTCGGCTCAGGCCAGGATCTCACGGTTCGTGGATTCGAGCCCCGCGTCGGGCTCTGTGCTGACAGCTCGGAGCCTGGAGCTGCTTCCGATTCTGTGTCTCCCTCTCTCTCTGCCCTTCCCCTGCTCATGCTCTCTCTCAAAAATAAACATTAAAAGCAAATTTTTTAAAATATTAAGGACAAAAAAAGCCCAGACCTTTTGTGCTTTTCTTCTGTAAAGACGTTGGAAACCTATTCCTGGGGACACAGCGTCCCCTGGGCCACACCGCTGAGTGCTCTCACGGAAGAAGACGCCATGTTCCTGCACACAGTGTGGCTGAGGAGGGGGCGGTCCTCCTGACCCCCTCACCTGTTGTGACCCGTGCGGGGTGCTTAGTACTTAGCACTTGGGGCCTGGCAGCCCCTCCCACAGAGCAGCACAGATCACAGTGACTGGCTCTAGGGCCATCGGGGAACAAAACAGAAAAGCGGATCTGAACCCCTTTCACGGAGTGTGTCCGGAGCTGCTCCAGCTGCCCCAGTGGGAGCCCAGCTGGGAGAGCCTGAGGCCGGCAGGGGCCACGGGGCCGCAGTGTCCACATCTTGACCCCTCTTGGCAAAGTCACCAGAGGTCCCTGCCCACCAGGCCCCTCTGTGAAAGGAGAAAAAACAGCGCCTCCCTCGTGGGATGAAATGATAACGTAGGCGGAGGGCTGGGCACCGCCGCGGGCGCGAGGGGACCGTTCCGCAAAGGATGGAAGAAAAGCCAAAAAATTGTGCAAGTGGCTGTTCTCTCTGCATTTTTGCAGTCTTAATGTTTCCCTGTGGTTTAAAAGACAACAGTCTTCTTCTGACGTCTTCAAAGGAGAGGGGAGCAGCTAGCGGCTTGCGCGGGACTGCGTCTCCAGGGAAGGTCACGGATTCTTCCCCGGGGTCTGAGCACGGAGCCGCCTGAGCTCCGGGGCCCGTCCTTTGGTCAATCCCCGAGAGCGCGCTGGACGGGGCCGGTGGGCCGCCCTGGTCTGGGGAGCGTTAACAAGAAAAGATTCTCAACAGACGGCAGGACCCACCCGCCTTGTGTTTCTCGGGCAGGCGGTTGACTCTGGTTGACGCACAACTGTGGCCACAGAGAGGAGACGAGCCCTGAGCGCTTCTGACGGACACACAGCGCGTTGGAGTTGAGGGCCGGGAGGCGGGTTGCATGCTCGGCTCCGTATACGAATCGGCGTCTCCTGAGCCCCACATCTCGGAGGTGATGACTTCTGCTCTGGGAAGATCCGCAGGGCTCGGCGCCAGCCGCTCCCCAGCCCGGCCTTCTCCAGACAAAAGCTCCCGGGGTCGTGAGGGGCCAGGAGGCTGGGCTGCACCCCTGCGGGCGGGAGGCAGGTCCCCCGCTCTGCTCGGCCAGCAGGATCCCCAGGAAATGGGCACACTCATACACATTCCCTAACATGCACGCACCTACACACACACACACACACACCCCTGCTGGGACCCTGGCAGGTCCCTGTCAGTTCCCGGAGTCGGGACAGCAGCCCAAGACCCCCAGGGTCGGGGAATCCGTACAAGCCCTTGGTCCAAACTCCAGAAGGCAGAGCCCATGAGTGATTTAGAGCCGCTGGACCGCAGCCTGGCCTCCTGGCCTCACTCTGTGCCTCGACTTCCTCCTCCTTCAAGGGTGGACGCGAGGACCCCGGGCGGTAAATGTCCTCATCCCAGGGGTGGGGGCCGAGGTAAGGGAAGGCAGCAAGCCTGGGTGGGGGAGGGGCCCGGAGGCAGGGGCAGGTGCGGGGCGGTGACCGCCACCAGACGCTGCACACAGGCCGTGGACACAACAGCCGGGGGGGGGTCGGAGGGGGTCCCGGTGTTTCCATGGCAGGTGTCTGTCATCTGACAAGGCCGTGTTTGGAGAGGAAGCAGGCGCCTGCCAGGCCAGGCCCCCCACCTCCCTCGGGGACTGCGGCCCGGACCCTCCCAGACCTGTTCCCTCCGCCCACCGGGGTCCCGGGAGGCACCAACCCTCCAGGCGCGGATGAAGGACATGGAGGTGACACACCTGCCGTCCGACCGGAAGGGCAAGCGGAAGGCGTCCATGACGCGAGCATCAAGATTCGAGATCTATCGACTACCCCCGGGAGGGGGGAGCAGACGCGACAGAGGCCATTCCCGACCCAGAAACTGGCTGCATCCACGGAAACGCAGCCAGAGAGAAACAAAAGCAGCCAAACTCCGGCTGGAGGCTCGGGGCACAAGGGCGCCCCGCACAGCAGCAAACCGCACCCACACGTCACTCCCCAGCTCTGTCGTGGGAGAAGCGAGGCCAGCATGACCCCCAGTGCTGGGGCGGCGACAGCGCCCCCTCCTGGCCTCGCTCCTCTCCCGCCTTGATGTCCTCGGCAAGAGCCTTCCTAAATGTGTAAAAGTTTGGCTCCTTTGTCTTGTACGTTCTTTAAATCAAATGAGTTTTTAAGCAGAAAGTGTAAGGGAAGAAAACAAAATTGGTTCATAGTCCCATCACCCATCACTCCTGCTGCTTTCTTTAGAACACGTAAAACACGGGGCACCCGGGGGCTCGGTCAGCTCCGTGTCCGACTTCGGCTCTGGTCATGATCTCATGTTCGTGAGTTCGAGCCCCGCATCGGGCTCTGTACTGATGGCTTGGAGCCTGGAACCTGCTTCAGATTCTGTGTCTCCCTCTCTCTCTGCCCCTCCCCCCATCCTGCTCGCTCTCTCTCAAAAATAAATAATAAACATTAAAAAAATTTTTAGAACACGTAAAACACAAAAAGTCACAGAAAGATACAAAATGAACTGGAAAAACACTTTTCATCATTTTTCTCCCCAAAGTTCTCTAGCACGTGGCAGACTACAGAGCCACGGCCAACGCCTCTGTCACAGGATCACGAGGAATAGATACCTGACGTTTTAGGACACCACGCTTTGGGGAGGTTAAGACCAAGCAGAAGTTTTCTGATACTTGCTGTTGATGGACTTGGGGTTTTTTTTTTAGGGGGAGGGGCTACCTTTCAGAAAAGGATATGCATATACCAGCACATATTTATGTAGTTTTCAAAGTTCTTTTAAATTTTTTTTTATTATTTTTAAAAATTGTTTTAAAATGTTTATTCATTTTTGAGAGAGAAAGAGAGACAGCACAAGCAGGGGAGGCGCAGAGAGAGAGGGAGGCACAGAATCGGAAGCAGGCTCCAGGCTCCGAGCTGTCAGCACAGAGCCCGACGCGGGGCTCGAACCCACGAACCGCGAGATCGTGGCCTGAGCTGAAGTCGGATGCTCAACTGATGGAGCTAAAGGCTGGCTAAAGTTATTTTTAAGTGATCTGTGCATCCAACATGGGGCTTGAACTCACAGCCCCAAGATTAAGAACAACACACCCCACCAACCGAGCCAGCCAGGCGCCCCCCAGGTTTCAGAGTTCTTTCCGTCAAGCCTTTTACTTTGAGATACTTTTTGACTTGCACGTGACTGCGAAAAACGTGAGACCTGATGGGCCCTCTGCCCAGTTTCCACCAACGGTGAACACCCTGCAAAGTGGCAGAGGTCTATCAGAGCCCAGTGTGGACGCTGACGTGGCAGGACGGAGCCAGTTCCGTCACCACCAGGACCCCCACTGTGGACTTCCACAGCCCCACCCATGTCCCTCCTGCCCCCACCAACTCGGCTGTTTGTTATTTCAGGGACGTTTATAAATGGAACCAGGCAGCACCTAAGCGTGTGAGGCTGGCTTTTGTCTTTGCTGCAAGCACCGTGACTCACGGCCCGCGTGCCACGGAAGGGACACACCGCAGTCCCCTGGACCACTCGCCCACAGACCCCAGGCTGGGACTGCTGTGAACACGCACGCACAGGCTTCGGTGGGGGACAGGAGCTGCATGCGGTCACCAGACACACCGGCCTCTGGTTTTCTTCCTCCGTCTCAGGGCACTGCTAACGTCCCGGTGACCTGGGACGTGTCCCCTCCTCTTCTATTTTTCTGGAAGGGACTATACAGAATTGGTGTCATCCTTTAAACATTTGGTAGAACTCTGCAGTGAAACCATCTGGGCCAGGAGGGTTCATTTTGGGGAGTGTTTAAATGACAAATTCCAAGGGCACCTGGGTGGCTTAGTCGATTGAGGGTCTGACTTCGGCTCAGGTCATGATCTCTCAGTTGGTGAGTTTGAGCCCCGCATCAGGCTCTGTGCTGACCGCTCAGCACCTGGAACCTGCTTCAGATCCTGTGTCTCCATTCTCTCTGTGCCCCTTCCCTGCTCTTGCTCTGTCTCTCAGAAATGAATCAAAAGTTAAAAAAAAATTTTTTTTTAAATGACAAATTCCATTTCCTGAACAGCAAGGTGGCTGTTCTTTATTTCCTACTGGGTGGGTTGTGGTGGCTTTGCGTTTTTGAGAAATTGGACTGTTTTGTCTGGGTCCTAAATGCACGTTTGTGGGGTTGCGTGTGGAGTTCCCCCACTAACCACCGGTGTCTGCAGGGTCTGTACTGATGTCCCATTTTTTCCTGACACTGGGAATCATGTTGTCGCTGTTCCCTCGTCAGTCTGGCTAGAAGCTGATCAGTGTTACTGATCTCTCCAAAGCTCTTTGTTTCATCGATTTTCTGTATTGTTATTTTCAACTCGTCTGATATCTGCTCTTTATTATTTCCTTCCATCTGCTTGCTTGCTTTCAGTTTCTTTTGCCAGCATGTGGAGAGCTTGATGGAATCAGAACAGAGCCAACAGTGAGCACAGCGGCACAACACCGGTGTGGCCATCGAAGGTGCTCAGACCAGCAGTTAGAAATCACTTATTCTGGGGCGCCTGGGGGGCTCACTCGGTTAAGCATCTGACCCTTGGTTTCAGTTCAGGTCATGATCTCATGGCTTTGTGGGTTCAAGCCTCACATCAGGCTTGGCACTGATAGAGTGGAAGCTGCTTGGGATTCTCTCTTTCTCCCTCTCTCCCTGCCCCTCCCCCACTTGCAATCTCTCTCTCTCTCTCTCTCTCTCAAAATAAACACAACACAGGTGTGGCCATTGAAGGTGCTCAGACCAGAAGATGAAATATGAGGATATATGAGAGGTGGGGTAGAAAATAAAGCAAACGTGCAAAAATGTTAATACCTGGGGAATGTGGTCAAAGGGAGTATGAGTTCTTATTTAAACTTTGCGATTCTTCTGAAAGTTTGCAATTTGAGATTAAAAAGTGTGCAGTCTACAACCCAGTCCTCAGTGTTTGTTACTAGAGATTCTTGAGGTGGAAGCTTCCATGATTGATTTGAGGCTTTCTTTCTGATAGTATTTTTTAGTGCTATGAATTTTCCTCATGGCACTACTTTAGCTGCATCCCACATATTCTGGTGTTTTGTATTTTCATTGCCTCCATATTTGCAACAAATTTTATAACAAACTTCCTTTTGTCCTTCCTCTAGTTTCTGAATAATTTGACACATTAGCCAAATCTCCACTAAGGCCCCGTGTTCCTTGCACCTGTTAGAGTCAACGGTAGAGTCAGGCCCAGGGAGGGAGCAGCTTGCCAAGCGGTGGCCTAGTGGGCCAGCACATTGTTTAAGTAACGGTGGAATGAGAAAACAAATAGCCAGATTGAGGATGACGGGAACAGGTTTCTCCCTGAGAGAAGACGGTTACCAACATGAGAGAGGAAACACTAGAATGAGCCCATGTTGGATGGAATTCGAGGCTTTCAACGAGTAGAGACAAAACAAACGTGACCTTCAGGGTGTGCATACGAGGCTGTGCACACGCACCCACACACACAGACATGTCCCAGCTCTGCCCGGTAAGAGATGGCGAGGGAGACACCCCGGCAGCCCAAGCGCTCCTGGCACTGAATCTTGGTTTCTAAATGCCGTTTGTTGCACAAAAATCCAGAGTTCTGTGGATAAATGGCCGATTCCAGGGCTGGAGTAGAAGAACAAAATAAGCCTGGCATGTCTTTTTGTGCCAACAAGCAAGGGGGCACTAACAAAAACGGTGAGAGATGCCAAAAGGCCGGAGCTAGAAATAGGCGGCGCTTACACCTGTGTCCCTTTCGCCAAATATGAGACACGGGCCAAACAGGAAACAATCTGAACGTCGAATTAATGAAAACAATAGATTACGGTCCATCGGATAAGGCAGGAATTCGTGAAAACATATCCGTATAAATACACAGGACGGAGGAAGGACTCCCTGTTACAGCAGAGAGACATCGGACTCGTGTGGAGAGCCTGACGGAACTAGAACACGGCCGACAGTCCGCACCGCGGCACCTGACACGGTGTGACCCCCGAGGCTCTTCTGGAACCGCGGACAGGGAGACCCCCCGACCCAGGACGCAGCGGCACGTGGGGTCACCCCTCTGCCCTGCCCTGCACGTCACCCACGTCCTCCGAGACACCTGAAGGTGAACGTGCGGCCAGGACCCAAGAGGTTATGAGTGACCTGAAGGGACACAGGGTCTGACATCGCAGCCGGGCAGAGTCGTTCCCGATGACACCTGCGCCCGGCTGCCCCTTACCCCAAGGTCATGGAAATCCCAAGCATTTGGATGCTTGGCCCAATTAGAAGGAGAGGATGCTGGGGGGGTGGGGGGAGTCCATGCAGCTGGAGCTCCCCTTTCTTCATGAAAATACTCTCCACGCTTACTAGAGGCAGCCCACATCTCCTCAGAATGGCCGAGCACCAGGCCGGCCAAGCCCGCCCAGGACCGTGCGGCCAGCCCAGCCTCGGGGGACGCTGCCACCCGTCCAGGCAGGTGTGGCCGGCCCGTGCGGCAGCTCTCCCGCTCAGGCACCTCTGGGGACACAGGACAAAGATTGGCAACAATTCTGGTTTTCCCAACTGGGGATGGGGGGCTGCTGGCACCTAAGGGACAGAAGCCAGAAACTCTGCGCCACACCCTTCAGGGCAGAACGGGCTCCTGTAACAAAGAACGAGCCACTAACGACAGCTGTCAGAGGTGCCGAGCCGCAGACGGCCGTGTGACACACCTCCCGTCCTCCTGCCCCTTCCTCCTCCTACACCCCCAGGCGATGTGGCCTGCCGTTCCACTCCAACCACCCACTCGCTCTCCGAGCCCCTGCGCTGCACGGGCCACACTGCCCGATGTGCCCCAGGCGCGCCTCCCTGGCACGTCCGTGTCTGCCCAGCGGTCGGGAGGTCGCCCTGCAGAGCTGGCTTGGGCAGACACTCTCTGATGCCATGGTCAAGGCGGACATGGGCTCTCCTGGTCTTCCCAGGACCATACTAAACATCTCGTTGACCGGAGTCTATGCCCCCGGCCCCAGGCTGAGAGATCCTGGGCAAGGCGAGGGCCCTCTCCGTGGGACCCCTGCAGGCACCCAGCACGAGAACAGGGCTGGGCACACGGCAGGTGCACAGGGACTGAGTGACCTCCTTTCACGGAGTCCTCTGCACGAACAGTGAAGGGACGAGATGTCCGTGTGGGAGCTGCGTCCACAGGGAGCGTGCTTCCCCCCCACCCCCACCCCCCACGGCCACCCTGAGGCCAAACCCAAGTTCCAAGAGGAAAAGGCATCATTTCCAAAAGTCAACGCAACCCCCTTCCCATCGGCGCACTTGCTCACTCTTCTTCGCGTTGGTGGTGCAAACGTTTATCCTCCTAAAAGGCCTTGGAAAAAATGCACATTCGAGACAGAGTCCGCAGTCAGGACCACAAACAGCACAGGGGGCGGGGCGGGGCTCGGCAGGCATCACCAAGTTCAACGTGTTTGTGCAAAGAGCCTGCTTTGAAAACAGATCAGCGTCCAGCGCACCTTCCTTCCGTGGACGGTGAATTACACACCTTCTCGTCTACAATGCTGTCGGGCGGAGAGAAAGCAGACTGGCTACCTGCTCTCCGCGTGGGGGGCCGGCCCACACAGACCTCATCCAGGGCTCGCTGTGTCTGGCTTCTGGCTGGGCTTTGGCCAATGGGAGCCCACCAGGAGTTGGGGGGGGGCAGGGCGAGCCGTCAGGAGAGCCCCCGCTGAAGGTCACCGTTCCACGTCAGTGGCTTCTCTCCACGACCCTTCCTGGGCTCTGCCCTCCCCCGTTCCTCCAGCTCCAGCCCCAGCCCCACTGCGGCCCCCAGTCCCGGGTCCCACACTGGATGCCCCACACCCTATTTTGGGAGTAAGACCTGCTGGGACCATCCTGTCTGAGGGCTCCCTGTTTCCTGTCTGATATAAACAGCCGTGGCAGATTCCCACGCCCCCACGCCCCTGGCAGACTTGGGGAGGGTCCGTGGGGACCCGGGGGTTCCCCAGCAGGAAGCGCAGAGCGGACCACGCCTGGGAGAAACAGGAGTTTGGGGCGGGCATGTGAGCTGAGCCAGGCGGCAGGAGAGCGCGGGGCGGGATGCAGGAGGGGGCCTCTGACTCCCCACCACTCCTCCCTCCGCTGCCATGAATTATTCAGATACACGGGCTGGTAAGTGGAGTGCAGGTGAGGGGCCGGGGCTGAGCCGCCGCAGGGGCTCTAGGAGTTTCTGCCTGGGCAGGTGAGGCCGCCTGAGGACCTCGGTCGGCGAGGACCAAGAAACAAGAGGCTGGAGGGCAAAGCAACCGGCCCTTAGGGACCATTTTCTGGGCGGCTGTCACCCCTTATCCCGGGGGCGCCTGCCTTGGGGCCGGCAGCCCTCTGGCCCCTGCAAACGTGCCTGCAACCTGCCACTCGGAAGATCAGATGTCACCGCATCTGGACAACAGCCTCAGACAGGGACACAAAACATACCCCGGCCCCCAGCTCAAAGCCAGACGTGCGGAATCTCCATGACTTGAACGCTTCCCGACTGACTGTGCGCCCACATGCCCCGGACGAGGCCGTCAGAGAGAAGTGGAAAGTGCTAGGTTTCCTCCATCAAATAACCTCGGGCAAGAGAGGAAACAGCTGAGCTCCGGGAAAGGAGGGGCCTCATCCCGGCGCTGAGGGTCTGGCTCAGCGGCTCCGGCTGCTGGAAGGCCGGCCCTGGGAACGGAAGGGGCGGGCGGCCGGGGATCCACCTGGAGGGTGTCCTCGTGGGGGCGGCTCCTTCCTGGGGGACATTCCAGGGTTGCTCTGCAGGGGGCATTCACCGGCTGCCAGAGGGCGGGTCCTCCCAGTGGGCAGGTGATGGCCGAGGACAGCAGCCAAGTCGGGGGTCCCAACCCTGCCCAACTGTGACACGCTGCTGCACGGGCCGTCAGCAGACTCCAGAACACGCCACGTGCAGGCAGTCGGAGGGGGACGCCACGGCCGGCAGAGCCCGGCAGCCAAACGCCGTCAGCCTGGTCTGGGGGTGGGGGTGGGGTGTCCCACAGAAGCCGACGGAAAAGGCACCAGGTTTGTGGTCTTTGCTTTTCCGGCCTCCAGGGGGTCCCCTCGGCCCGATCTGACTGGCTTGCTCCCTCAGCTGGCGCTCAGCGCCCCCGTGATCGCTGCCCAGGGTACAGGAACGGAGAAGCCAGGAGGGTGTCTCTGTCCCCCTGCCCATCCTGCTGGCGGGAGCAGATTCAGACGGACAGGACAGTCCCTGGGCTCAGAGGACTGTGCCCCAGCCACGGGGACACAAAGGCACACGGGGTACAGCCCTGTGCTCGGGGGCTCCTGACCCTCCAGGACACAGGGGCACACATCTCCCCACGAGGGGAGGGGGCGCCCTCGAGTTTCCCGGGGAAGAGAAAAGGGGTTTGCAGAAACCACAGGGATGGAAGGGGGCCAATTCTGATGAGAACACTCAACAACCTCTCTCCATACAAGCCAGCGAAGATACAGAAAACCAGACCAAAACTGCCCACGCCTCCGCAGCACGTCTTCCAAGGCCTTTCTGACGCTCGGGGACCAGCCGGGCACGAGCAGAGACAACCTTGGCTTTGGGCTTCAACGGTCTGGAATTTCAGCCGCCGGAGCCCCCGGCGATGACTCGAGCCAAGGCAGCCACAACGAACAAACTCTTTCCATGCCTTCCCCCTCTGCCGGTGACCGCTGGGGTCGCGGAGTCCCCCCACCCCACCCCAGGGCCTGGGGACATTTACACGGACCCTCAACAAATGCTTGTTTCCTAAAGACCTGTTTTGGCCAGTATATACTTTGTAAATGTCAGAGGGGAAATGACTTCAGACAGGAGAGCCGCTGGGGCCCGGCCACCAGTCGCCCAGGCTGGCGGGAAGCGGGGGCGGGGGCACCCCGTCCTACCTTGTTGTAATACTGCACCTGCACGGAGTGCCAGCGCCCGTCGCTCACGCCCCCGGGGACCTGCGGGGTCACCGTTGTGGTCGCCTCACCTGTGGGAAGGGGGGGCGTCCAGAGAGAACACAGGTCAGCGGGCCCCCGACGGGACAGCCTGGATCAACGCGCTTCCCCACGACGCGGTGACGCGGGTCACGGCTGTGCGCATGGTCTCCGTCCACAGAGCCGATGCCCAGCGACTCCCCGTGTCTGGAAACGCGCGCTGTGCCCTCCGTCTTTTCAGCATCAGAAGGGACACCGCGGCGAACACCCCCGTGCGTTCTGGACCCCCCCCCCCACTGCAGGACAGGTCCCCCGCGGGACCCGGGGACGGGCCGGGGAGCACGCTTCCAGGTGCCGCAAAGGACGGGGTGGCTTCGAGCGACGGCGGCCTCACCTGCCGAGAAGGTGAGCTGCACCTGCTCGCCCACGACCTCCAGGGCGATGAAGTCATGCTTCTCGTTGAAGCGGCCGTTGTACAGGAGCAGGGCGTTCCTCTCCTGGGTGGCAAACCTGGGGGCCGAGCAGAGGCACGTCACGGGACCCGCGGCCCCGGCACGGGGGGCGGGCAGGGACCGACGCGGCGCGCCCAGCCGGCGCAGGGCGAGAGCAGGGGGCCCGACTCGGGAAAAGACTCGGGGCCCCGGGAACTCATTTTTCTCACTGGGAATTGACGGCCCATAAAACCTGCGTGGCCATGTTCTTTTCTGGAAAGAGCAAAGCAGAGGCCACAGAGGAACCTGGTTCCACGGCCTGGAGGACAGGAAAAGAGGACATCGAAATGATGTCCTGGGGTGACGCGGCCACGGCGCCGGTTAGAGATGTGTGAACAGACACACGTGCGGTCCACGTCCTGCTGCTGGAAAAGTCCCCGCGCACGTTGCACAGGGCAGAGCGACGTGGTCCCTGCCCACGCGGGGGGCTGCTGGTGAGGACCACTTTGTCCCTAGTCTACACCGCACAGCTCCCCTGTGCTCCCAAACACTGACGCCCCCCGCCCCCCCCCCGCCCCAGGGCCTTTGCACTGCTGCTCCGTCTTCCAGGAACAGCCTTCCCTGGCTCCGCGGACTCCCGGGAGACTCCGTAAACGCGTTCCATCCACACGGTGCCCCCCCTCCCCGGTCAAATCCATCGCATCCCCGAGTCTATTTCTGAAATTACCCTGGTTATTTGTGTATGAGCCTACGATCTTTAAGAAGGGGAACTGACCCTCATTCACTACTGCCTCCTGGAGCCCCAACAGGGTCTGGTCCATCTAAGTGCTTAATCATGACGTGCTAATAAACGCATGGATGAAAGCGTGACTGGAAATCAGAGGGTGAAACTGAACAGACCTGTCCGACTTCAAGCATTTAAAGAGTTAGAAACCACTAATTCCGGGGCTCCTGGGGGGCTCAGTCGGTTACGCATCTGACCCTTCGTTTTGGTTCAGGTCATGATCTCATGGCTTCATGGGTTTGAGCCCCACATCGGGCTCAGCAAAGATAATGCGGAGCCCGCTTGGGGTTCTCTCTCTCCCTCTCTCCCTGCCCCTCCCCCACTTGCACTGTCTCTGTCTCTCAAAATAAACTTTTTTTTAAAAACCCCACTTATTTCAACAAGAGAGAAACATGCTCAGAGGTCTTTCACCCAACCCTGGGGCCCAAGAAGGCCAGCTCGACCGCCCTGGGGCGCCTCCCGACACCCTGGTCACACAGAGAGCCTAGGACGTCTCTGGTAGGAACCTGGGAACTGTTTCCTGAGTGAGCTCAACCGATGTCTGTCTGTTCGAGATTAAGCGGCGAAATTACTTTCCTTTGATTCGAGGCTGGATATCTGTTTTCAGGCAGCAGGAGTGTGTCAGAACCCGCCTCGGGCCTGACCTCAGCTTTCCTCTGAGTTCCTTAAAACGACCCGTTCCCATCCACACCTTGAACCCCCTGTTTAGGACGTGCGGCAAGATCCGATGATGACACATTTTGCAGAGAACCCCCCCCCCCACAGTGAAGGGGCAGCTGTGGGTCTGGGGGGGAACAGGTAGAAGACGGGCACGGGTTACGGTCAAGATGGACTCTCTGGGTCACACCTAGTTCTCGTCGGGCAGGCGGCTCTGCGTGGGCTTCTCCCTGGACCAAGGTGGGAGTCGGTACAGGGTGTCGGTGTCCTAGGGTCCCACACGCACCCTCACCCGGCCCCGCGCAGGCACCCAGAGGTCTCCCACTGGACACAGAGTGCTAACAAGGGACCCAGGGCCAAGGGGAAGGTCTGGACGGGGCAAGACAGAGAGGAAAGACCAGAAACAGAGACAGACTTGGCGAGGGGCCGAGGAAGGAGCCGGAAACACAGGATGGGGCTGGAGGAAGGGGAGGAAGGCGGCCCAGGCGCCCGGCAAACAGGAACGAGGAAGAGGAGAGGCAGCTGCGGAGGAAACCGCCTGAAACAGAGGCGGCTGGCGGCGCCCGGCCCCTTTCCCGCGGGTGCCTGCAGGCGGCGCCAGCACCCACCCCGAGGCAGGCAGGACCCCCAGAGGGTAGCTGCTTTTCTGCTCAAGTTCTGGGAGGACTCCTTACGATTTTTGCTTCTGAAATCATTCCCCAAAACACTTCTCACGGATTCAGCGGTGCCCTGACGCCCTGGCCGTGGCCGCACGTACGGCAAGCTGCCCATAAATCACTGTCAAGTGGAATCATCTAAAAATACTAAATCTGGGGCGCCTGGGGGGCTCAGTCGGTTAGCGTCCGACTTCGCTCAGGTCATGATCTCACAGTTCGTGAGTTCGAGCCTGGCATCGGGCTCTGTGCTGACAGCTCACAGCCTGGAGCCTGCTTCGGATTCTGTGTCTCCCTCTCTCTCTGCTCCTCCCCCGCTCATGCTCTGTCTCTCTCTTTCTCTCTCTCAAAAATTAAAAACAAAAATTAAAAAAAAATTTTAAATACTAAATCTGACAAGCAAGTGGACATCACATGACATTACCCAGACATTTAATTAAATGCTGTATTTTTTCATTTCTCTCTGGGTCTGGAGCCAACAGACTTCCCCTGTCGGTTTCCGGGCACCAGACTTCTGGTCGGTCACCTTTCGTGACTGAGGGCTGCCAGCGAGGCCCAGGGGGCGGCGGCTGTGGCTGCGCAGACGGCAAGATCGCCCGCCCCCTGCCAGCACGGGTCACAGGTGCCAGAGACACAAAACGGCTTTGGCGGGGAGGGCGGAGGTTTTAAACATCAAGCCACATGGGGCACACGGTGGCCAGGGATCCCACGGCACAGCCCTGGTTTGGAAGCTGCATGAACATCCTGGGCCTTCTGGGTGCAGGTCTCGTGGGCAGAGAGCCAGGGTCCAGGGCCCGGGTCGGCGTTCAGGGCTGCAGCCGGGGGAAGAGGCGGGGATGGCGTGCGCCTGCCGCCCGGGCACTTGCTCCGTGCCCCTGGGCCCTCACGGCGCGCCCCAGGGAGGGACCCTCACTGGCCTTTCTACAGAATGTGGTGGAACCATGGACTGTGGGCCAAATCAGAACAGGCAACAGCCTCAAAACCGTGGGCCTCCAAGGGACCCCAGCCTCGAAACGCCGTCCAGGCCTGGAGGCCCAAGTGCAGGCCCGTGTCCCGCCTGCCCAAGCGCAGCGGTGATCGGCCTGGCTCTCCGGGAGCTCCAGACCAGGGAACAGCAGCCAGGCACCCTGCATGGTGCTCTCAGGGTCTCAAGGAAGGAGTGTGCCCGCCCTGGAGTCTTCAGCACGCGAAACAAGTTGAAACCAGGATAAAAATCAGGATCAGGAAGTCAGGCCTGAGTTCCCACCCCCACACCCCCGGCCCCGGACCAATGAGCTTGGGTGGAGGACCAGCGTAGGGGGAGGAAGTCTGAGCCACAATGCAGAAAACCCACCCGTAATTCAAGCCCCGTGGGACTCGGGCTGACTCAGGCCACGCTGACGAGGTCACACCAGGTCACCAGGGAGAGAGGACAAGGCCAGGGTGCTGGGGACGTGGAAGGGAGAAGTGGCTAGAAAGGGACAGGAGGGTAAGGAGCTCACAGGACCCGACAGGGGGAGGGGGAGGGGCAGAGGCCCTGAGGCCCGGGAGGCTCTGGAGAGAGAGGCTCCCGGCTGGAGAGGTCAGCGGGCCTCGGCCACGCGTCCAGCGTCCCAGCCCCCCAGGGCTGGCTTCTAGGGGCCTTCCCACTAATTTCCGAGTCCCTCCCGCTGGACTCTAAGACCCCTAGGGATGCGTCTGAAGTCTCTCTGATTGGTCTACTACCCAGAGCATCTCTTTGTGACAGGTGCTCAACAAGGATGAGCTGCCGCCAACGGAGGGCAGCTGCCCAACCCCGCTCCCGCTGGAGATGCCCCGTGCGGCCCTCGAAATGGCTCAAGCCGGCTCCCGGCGCCTGTCCCCTGTCCTGCCCTGTCCCTGCCGTGCTCACTGTCTTTCCCCCGAAGCAGCAGCCCACACTCCGGGCTCCACTGGGCTCCAGCCTCGGAGGGACATCCTGGCCACGTACCCCGAAGACCGGGCCTCACAGCGACTCTTCCCGCCAGCACCCCCTAGGGCCTGCTGGCTGCACTGCACCCTCGCCTAGCTGGGGCAGGACCCCCAGGGCGGAGCCCGTCAGCAAAGGGCAGCTGGCAGGAAGCAGGTGCCTGCACGCAGGACACAGACGCCATATTCCCTCCAGGAGGCCACCCTAAGGGCCCCAAACAGGAGCCCATATGACCAAACATAGAACACACCCCATCCTCACCAAGTTAAGCCTGATAGAAATCCTTAATGTACAAGTGACAGATTTTTCCACAAATTAAATCAAGCCTGAATTCTCCTAGGGAAACGTATGCGGGAACAAAGCAGCGAGCAGAGCACACAATAATCCCGCATCCTGGACGCAGGCGAGCGGGGCTGCGAGCAGACAGCTGCCCAGCTCTTGGACCCAAGCTGAGCCCGCCTGCCGCCCGGCCTGCAGGGCCCTGTGCCCTCCACCTCTGGGCACCTGTGTGCCAGGGCCACCCAAGTGTCATCAGCAAGTGAGCAGGACCGGAAGAGTGAGGCCAGGCTTCCCCCTGGGCCCTGCCCTCCGACGCTGGCGTCTGGAAACTGTCCCTGGGGCCCCGGGTCACGGAGACGCCGCCAGCCCGCACTGACCCGCGGAGCCGGCTGCCGGAGCGCCGGGCGCTCGGGGGGCACACTCAGGGCTGCACTCACGTGAGGGACACGGTGAAGTGGAAGCGCTGTCTCAGACCGCGGAAGGTGACGAAGGACCGGGGCGGGAAGGTCCTGGTGGTCACCTCGCAGTAGGGCCGCTCGAACTCGCCGGGGGGGCACACGCAGTGGAAGCCGCCGATGAGCAGGTTCACGCAGGTGCCCCCGTTCTTGCACACCCCGTTGGCGCAGCGGCCGGAGCGCGTGTTCACCTCGCAGTGCTCTCCTGTGGGATGAGACGGGCGGGGGAGGTCACCTCGCGGCCCCGGACCCCGACCCGACGGCTGCGAGGCCGGGCGGGGGTCTCGGGGCCGCGCAGGTGCCACAGCGCCGGGGGCCCTGCAGGACCGCGAGTCACAGTGATCCGGCACCGAGGCACCCCGCTCCCGGGGACAGACCCAGGACGCTGCCCTGGACACACCCTGGGGGCTCCTCCACAGGGGTCCCGGCCCTGCCCCAGCCCTGCGGGCGTCCCCGCACTTGGGGGACAGAGGAGTGTGCAGGGGTGAACACCACACCCGCTGGCCTGGCCAGACCCTCTCTTCTGCGAGAATCATCCAGACAGGAGGAGAATAAGGGGGAGGGGCCCAGGCCCCCTCCCACACCCACCCTGCTGCAGCAGCTGTTCCGTCAGAACAGAGGGGAGACTGGGGTGCACGTGGGGAGCACAGTGGGCCTGGGGCCACTACCTTGGGAGGCCTTCCACCCCACACACCCCCTCGCATGGCCCCAAGAGCCTGGCCCACGCCAGACTGCGGCGTTTGGAATCCCGCCTGGCCCGGAGCACACCAAGGACAGGTGCCACTGTCCTGCCCGGTGACAGCAGGGTTCCGGAAGCTTCCCCAGAGAGACTGCCACTGCTCCAGAGGCCCGTCAGACCCCGTCGGCTGGGAGGGTCCCCGCACTTCCCAACTGGAACGTGCTCTGGGAGACTCAGGTGGGTCCTGAGCTGGCCGCCGTGGCAGCGGTCTGCCTGGACCACTGATGCTCGCTCCCGGGATGGTGGGGGGGGGCAGTGGCCCACGCCTGCCTCTACCTCACAGAGGGGAGCCGCCAGCAGCCCCCGAAGACATGCAGATGGACAGGAGCTCCTAAAGAGCAGACATTCCCCAGCTCCCACCAACATTCTTTGCCAGTTATTGATTTTCATTTTAATTTACTTATTTTTTAAGTGGGCTCCATGCCCTGTGCAGAGCCCAACACCGGGCTAGAACTCACAGCCATCAGATCAAGCCCTGAGCTGAGATCAAGAGTGGGACACTGAGCCGACTGAGCCCTCCGGTGCCCCCAGAATCTCTTCGCGTTTTATTGACAATATCCATTTGCTTTCCTGGAGCCGCCGGAAATTCCTGTGCATGGTCTCCTACCAGCTCCTCAGAAACGAAGGAAATTAAGGATCCTCTCATTTCTGCGGCCGCTCCCTCCTGGCTTGAGGTTGCGTCCGTGTAGGCACCCAGAGATGTTGTATTTGCAAACCGTCCTATTCACCCATTTCCCCTGTGTGATGCCCGTGCTGTTAGATTAGCAGGAGTCCGTGTGAAGGGACGGGAATCAAGAAACTCCCGAGACGTCTAAGGGGGCGCCGTGGTGCGGGCGGGAATGGCCTTCAAGCGGCAGCAGCTTCCAGGGGCCCAGGAGTCGCTGGGGTCCCCAGGTATCACCTTGGGCAGCCAGGCTGGCTTTAAGCAACAGACTCACTGCTCACGGCTCCGTAGGCGGGAAGCCCACAGTCAAGGCGCCGGCCAGCCCAGCGCCTGCTGAGAGCCCGTCCCCGGGAGCGCGCTGTGCTCACGAGAGTGCAGAGCGAGCTCTCTGGGGCCTCTTCTTGTGAGGACATAATACTGCGTGATTGGGGTCAGGATTTCACCCATGCATTTGGGGGGACACGACTGAGCCCACGGCAGGTGTGTGCGAGACCGCTGAGGATGCGAACGGACGGCAGGGATATGAGGATCTCATCAATCTCGACCACGGAAGATGAGGTGCTGTGGAGAGTGGGTGTTGGGGCGGAGCCCGAGCGTCCCCAGGACGGAGCCGTGGCATGCTGGGTGCTGACGGCTCACAGCTGACGCTCTGCACCCGGACCCTCCCCCCGAGGCCCCTCTGCCAGGAAGCTGCCCTTGCCAGGGCAGCCCGCACCCCAGGGCTGGTCAAGGAGGAGCTGGAGGGTCAGGCACCCTGGCCCAGAGCCAGCCGGGGCTGGGGGCACAGTCAGCACAGGGCTCAGCTGCCGCCCTCCGGGCAGCCCTGCGCCCCGACCCCCAGGCGCGGGTCCTGAGAAAGCCAATCTCGGGGATTCAGAGGGTTTCTCCGGGAGCCGAACTCTGACGGCGTGGATTCTCGGGCGCGGTCGCTGCCCGGTGCCAGAAAACCCTTTCGGCCACCCGAGGGAGCACTTCCGGGAACAGACTGACCTGGGTCAGCAGCACAAACCAAAGATGCTCCTGAAAACTCTGGGTCTTCCCTCCCCTTCCCCACGTAGCCCCTGTTCTTCGTCCCCGGTCCTAACACCAAAACGTACAACAGGGAGGAGGGGGCTTGAAGTCCTGGACTTCTTACCAAGGTCCAGGACCATGGAGGGGCCAGGGACCCCCAGGGCCAGGCCAGAAGCCCCGGGCAGCCCACCCTCCTGTCCTCCGGGGCAGGGGCTGACCCCAGGGTCGTGGTGACCTAGAGAGAGGCTTGTTTCACACCGGCTCAGAAGAAAGAAGAAAAGGACAGGAGCCCACAGAGCCACCCAGACGCCCTTGAACTCAGCCTTCCATGGAAACTGCTGGGCCAGCTGGCTGGGGCTACCAGGGCCCTCTGCCCACAGCACTGGGCTCCGCCACCGTGCCTGCGGGCTGAGCTAGCGTACACACCCCCTCACACGTACATGTGCTGACGTATACAGCCGTGTACACGCACACCCACGCCTGTGCACTCACACTCAGGTGCACACCTGCTCACACTCATGTGCTGACGTATACAGCTGTGCAGATGTGCGCCCACACCCATGTCTGTGCACTCACACCCAGGTGCACACCTGCTCACACTCCCACACACACACCTCACACTCGTGCTGACGTATACAGCCGTGCACACACGCGCACCCACGCCTACGCCTGTGCACTCACACTCAGGTGCACACCTGCTCACACTCATGTGCTGACGTATACAGCCGTGCACACACGCGCACCCACACCCACGCCTGTGACCTCACACTCAGGCGCACACCTGCTCACACTCGTGCTGATGTATACAGCCGTGCACACACGCGCACCCACACCCACGCCTGTGACCTCACACTCAGGCGCACACCTGCTCACACTCACGCCCTCACGTTGGCGAGGCGGTGCCCTGGCCTCCTCCAGGTGGACGGCCCGCGGCCTTCTTGAATTCCCTGCGTTCGTTTAAATGCTTAGCTTAAGGTGCGTCTGTCGTCCGCACTATTCAAACTCCCTAATCTCTGCTTGACAAACGTGCAGACACCGGGGAGTGTCTGCTTCCCGAGTTCCCGCTTGGCACCGCCATGCACAGTGTACCCTGGAACAGAGCCACCGCCAGGGGACAGGGTGGGTGCTCCCCAAACCGTGACGGCAAACAAAGGGAGGCCCTGCTCGGCCCTGCCCACAGCGCTCCGCCCCGAGGCCTTCCAGAAGGATCGTTGGTCCGGGCTCTGGTCCAGGGGGTCCCGCACCCTCGCCCCAGCCCAGCCCCCACCTGCGTGCTGGCCAGCACCGTCCTCCCCCAGTCCTGCCTCCGCAGCCCAGACAGGAGGCCGCACAGCCCGCCCAAGAACGCAGCGGCCCTGGGAGGTCTGGCTCCCACTCTGGGCCCCGGTTTTCCTGCTTCCGGGGTCGCTCTCCGGGGCTGCGGGGAAACGTCCTTCCTCAGGAGGGACAGGAAGGACGGCGGCGTGCGGGGGCCTGTGTCCCGGCCTCCATGTGACTCTGGTTTCTCTGCGCTCACGAGCGTCCTTCCGGGCTCCTTCGAAGGCCAGCGAGGGCTGGAATGGCTCCAGGGCCACCAGGCCCAGCCCCCACCTGCACAGCTGAGCCTCAGGCCTCTCCTCTGGGCCCCCAACCAACCCAACCACTGCCCCACACGGCCCACCCTTCAGACCTGTCTTCCTCTTCCCTGCGGGAGGGGCCCACCATCTGTCGGGGTGGGGGGGGCAAGCCCAGAGCCCAGAGCCACCCCTGCCCCTCTTTTCCCCCCCATCAGTGCCCCCATCACCTCCGGGAGCCCCCGTCCCTCCCTCCCATCAGCGCCCCCGTCACCTCTGGGAGCCCCCGTCCCTCATGCCCAGGGCCACCTGCACAACCACGGCGACCTCGCCGCAGACGCCCGGACCCAGGCCCGCCGCCCCCGACTACAAACCCCCCGGGCTCCGCGCACCACAGAGCTTTTCGGAGCCTCGCCCCGCCAGGTCCTGGCTTGGCAGCAATCCGCCCCGAGGCCTGGCCGGGCCTCTGCCCCCAACTCCTCGGACCCCACGCTCGCCCCGCTGCACGCCCCGCACGCCAGCCACGTGGCCGCCCTCCTCCCGGGCCGCCGGGGGGTCCCGACAGCTAACGCGGGCGGCACCAACGCAGCGGCGGCCACCCTCCTCTGGGCCTGGCCTCTCGGTGGCGTCCCTGTGCCCCGACGCAGGCCTGCCTCACGCAAGCTCCCTTAGCAAGCCTCACCTATCTGCCTGACCAGGTCCCGGGCACCATGACAGATGCTAAAAGGCCCAGAAGCTTCCGGCTCCAGGCTGGCACCGGCCGTGTAAGGGCTCCTTAGCATCCGTGTCCCCAGGCTCTAGAGTGGGGACGGGGTCCCGGAGCCAAATCCGAGCCTGTCGGACACACAGAGCGTGCCAGGTGCAGAGGGGGTGCCGGCCCGCGGCGGGGACGTGAAATCATAAAATGCCAGGATTCCCCGGGTCCACGCCGATGATTAACGCCTGCACGGGATCGTAAACCTACTCACCCGTGTGTTGGGTTCAGACCCTGTTGGGAAACTGTTGACGTAATGAATGAAGAATTACATTTGTAGTTAAACACGCCTTTTGGAGAAGATGCCAGTGAGGACTCGGAGTGTTTGGCTTTCAGACGAGCGAGGAGAGCCTGGGAGGCTCCTTCTGTCTGGGTTCTAGCACCTTCCTCCCGGCCGAGCCCGGGTCTCCTAAGGGCATCTCCCACAGCGGCCGGCACAGCTCATGGACGCTCTGAGAATCCACTACCACTTTCTCTTAAATGTTTGTCCTGTGCAGGGGGGGTGCCGGCAAATCCTGCGAGCCGGCCCTGGGGAGGGGAGCCCCGTTTCCACCCTGACATCCCTGAGCCCACAGCTGGGACGAGAGGTGAGAAAGTCGTTTTGTTTTCTTTTTTTTAAGCTTTATTTATTTATTTTGAAAGAGAGCGAGAGAGAGCACGAGCAGGGGAGGGGCAGAGAGCGAGGGAGGCAGCGTCCACGCAGGCCCCACGCTGTCAGCACAGACCCTTACGCAGGGCTCGGAATCACGAACTGGGAGATCATGATCTGAGCTGAAATCAAGAGCTGAACGCTCGACCCACCGAGCCCCCCAGGCGCCCTGAGCCTATGACTCTTGTCTCCGGCTGGGGTCACGATCGCAGGGTCATGAGTTCAAGCCCCGAGCTGAGCTCTGTGTTGAGCTTACGATTCTCCGTCTCTCTCTCCTTCTCCCCATCTCCCCCCTCTCTTGCTCTAAGATAAAATAAAACGCGATAAAAGGCTAATGTATTTCATAGACACTACATATGTGCTCTATGTACTGAAAAATATAAGATAAAATAAAAACGATCTCACTCCAGGTGACTAACTCGAACCCAGCCCCGCGAGCCCCGTCTGCACCCGCTGACGCCCTCACACGCGCTCAGAAGAAACACTATTCAAACGAAGCCCGCATGTTCTCAGCCACGCTTCCCGTCCAGGGTTAATTTCATCTTCCCTTTGCTGGGCATCCTCATGTCAAACCTGGGCTTCTCCCATCCTGACATCCCGCTTAGAATCAAATGCTTGTTCTGGGTCATTCCCACTCTAAGGGGACCCCCCTGCCACGAGTGCCAGCCCCACCCCCACGTCAAGGATCGGGTTCACCTGGGCAAACCGATAGCCGTGCTCAATAATGCATGTCCGCCAGCCTCGCAGGTGAGGGGCACGGGGCCGCCAACGCAGAGCCCCAGCAGAAACTTTGGGAAGGACCCCTCTTAACTACGAAACAGAAGCCCCCAGGAGACAAGGCCCCCAGCCCCTCGCGCACACGCCCATGACCGGACGCCGGCCCCACACCAGGCTTGGGCTCGAAGGGGGGGACGCTGCCTGCCCGCCCCAGCCCCCAGCCCGCAGTGCCGGGGCCACGGAGCCTTGGCCTGAGGGGCTGAGTCCCCGGGAGAAGCCCCTGCCGGGAAGGGCTGACGCCGAGGTCTTACCTGGACCGTGACCGCTAGGAACAGGGGTTACGGAGGGCGGCGAGGCCCGGCCAGGGCTGCCGCTCTAGTCCCCCAGCGCCGGGCACGGGGACTCTTCTGTTCGCATTGTTTTAACGTTTAGTTTTAAGACAGAGGCAGAGTAGGTGCAGGGGAGGGGCAGAGAGAGGGAGACACAGAATCCGAAGCAGCCTCAGGCTCCGAGCTGCCAGCCCAGAGCCCGACGCAGGGCTCGAATGCACAAACTGTGAGATCATGACCTGAGCTGAAGTGGGACGCTCAACCGACTGAGCCCCCCAGGCGCCCTAAAGGGGGCTCGTTAATGTCACCATCTTGCAGACGAAGAAACTGAGGCCCAGCACCGTGTATAAAACATACCTTCTTTTGTATGTAACACAAACATTCCTTAAAGATCAGGAAAATGGAGGGAAGAGATGATGCTGGGCCCGGAGCCCGGGAGCTGGGCTTTGCCAGAATGACTGGGGACTGTGGAAAGAGGGGCAGCACGACTGCTAGGCTTCCCAGGGGCCCAAGCAGAGGTACAGGAGGGCCCGGTCCCGGCCACCGGGCCGCCACAGTGGGGCAGGACGTCTGCGAAGGAGGAAGGGGTAGCTGAGCACCTCGGTCTCACTCTAGGGAATCGGCAGGCAGGCCGGATGGGGAACGCAGGTGGTGTGGGGGTGCGGTGTGCGTGCACGTGTGGGGTACGTGCATGTGTGAGACGCGGTGTGTGTCTGACGTATGTGTGTGCGGTGTGGGTGCAGGTGAGATGTGTCTGCACGTGTGTGGGATGTGCGTGCTGTGTCGGTATGTCTCTGGTGTGACGTGTGCGTGTGCACAGAGCACGTGCAAGGTGAAGGATGCGTGTGCACACGTGTGACAGTCACGGCGGGAGGGCCGTGAGCTTCAGCACCTGCCCCGGGGCTGCTCCGGGCGGAGATGAGAAGGACGCAGGCGCCCCACCAGCCTGGGGGGGGGACACCGCCAGAGACGCATGGACCCCCCTGGAACCCCCCTCCTGGACGGGAGGGGAAGGGCACGGGCGAATATGATGACTTACGTTGCTCAGCAGATAAAGGGACCGTTCCCTCCTTGTTCTAAGAAACAGCTAAGGAATTTGAACCAGAAACACAAGGATTTCCAAAGTCAGCGAAGGAGAGTCGGGTCTGAGGCATCAAAGTCGGTCTGGGTTGGAGCCTGGGGTTCGGGCAGAACTCAGGAGGCGGGACGCAGAGGCCAGAGCGTCAGGAGACGGCGCAGGGTCCTCAGACCCGAGGACTCCGACCCTGAAGGCGACCCCAGCCCACGGAGCCCACGGACGTCAGTTACTCTTGGAAGGGCTCCTGCCCCTTAACAAAACGATGCGACCCAGCAGCGTGGTTCCTGTCAGAAGCTTCTCTACCAGGGGACACACCGAGACGGGAGACCAGGGGCAGGGGACGCTTCGGGGTCTCCGTCAGAAGTGGCTAAACACGGGAAACCGAGCCCATCCTCGCTCGCACCCTCCCAGGCCCTCGGCAGCCCCTTTGGCAAACGCCCCCGGCAGCACCGCTGTCCTGGACAGAGGCTCCCGGAGCAAGCCCCCGGCCAGTGCCTCACTTTCCCCCGCCGCAAACCCCGCTCTGAAGGCAGGATTTCTGTGTCTTGCCCTGGAGCAACCCCTGGCACCCAGGAGGCCAGCGTCAAGGTGAAAAGTGCTAATTCTGCAAAGCTCTGGGCTGAGCACCTGGCGGGCTGTTGCCGTGACTTCCGGGTTATTAAGGGACATCTTGGGCCGGGAGCCTCCCCCTCCCCCACACTTGTTTGACTTTCTCACCTCGGGTGACTGGCTCTGCCCTGGAGCCCCGCCCCCACGGGGCAAGGCTGCCAGGAAGGGGCTCTGCCGGGAGCCCAGACACCTGCCGCCCACCCACTCGGCCCCCACCAGGACGGGGGGGTGGCGGGGGGGGGGAGGGGGGCGGGGAAGCCGGAAGCCGGACGGAGGCAGGCTTGTCCAGGTTGGGCCTCTCCTGAGCCTTCTCGGATGACTTCATCATTGTCTCTGAAGCAATTTCCCAGAACCCCAGACACACCCTTTTTTTTTTTTTTTAATTTAAATAAAAAGCGCATTGCGGCAGGAAAGAAAAACCGAATCTGGCTTAGCCGCAGCTTTGGCTCCTCTCACCGGAGTCACCTACCCGTCTGGGGGCGGAAACCCGGCTAACCGGAATAATCAGGGTGCATTTGAAACTCCCGGGGCTTGAACCGCGGCCCAGCCACGCCCGGGGGCCCTCCGGTCAGAAGAGGGGTGCTCCCCCCACCTCCCCGCTCCTCACGCCCTCTAGAGGGTGAAGGGCACGGAAAGGAGCCAACCCTCAGGGCAGGGGGACAGTGGCCCCAAGAGACACGTGCAGGTCTCGGTCTCCAGAACCTGTGCACACCGGTTCACACGGCAGAGCTGGGGTGGAGTCGGGGTCCCGAGACCCCACGTCACCCCTGCAGCCGCATCGGTCCTCACGCGAGAGGCGCCGGCCCTGCGAGGGCAGGGGGCAGACACCAGAGCGGTGTGGCCACGAGCCCAGGGCCACCGAAGCCACCCGGAGCTGCAGGGGACAAGGAAGGGCCTCGCCAGACGGCCGGGGACACCGTTGACTTCCCAGTTCTGGCCTCTAAAACTAAGATGACATATAGCTATTGTTTTAGACCCCCAGGTGAGCCCCGGGACCCTGACCCGATCCTGATCACACCAGAGGGGAGTGGCCAGATTCCAGAGCCATCCCTTCCTGAGGACAGGCCCCCAGAGAAAGCCGCACCCCTCAGACCTCTCACCTCCCCCTGCACCCCCCACCTCCCTGGAGGCCGCCGTGGTGCCCCCTGCTGGCAGTGGCTGAGGACCCAGCAGGCGCTGAGTGAGCACCACGCAGGGAGGGTGTGCAGATCCCGGCTGCCAGAACGGGTGGGGAGCCAGCCAGAGGGCCCTGGACGCCTGCCCGCACGTGGTGCCCAGGCAGGGTCAGCTAAGCTGACCACCCGCGCCTGAGTGCCCAGAGCGCCACCTTGGCCCCTTCAACACAGCACTGCCAACCCCCTGGAGCAAAGTCACGGTCCTTCTGAGCCAGGGGACAGGCCAGGGATGTGGGCTCAGGACACTGGTGCGGGCCCAGGAGGCGTCCAGGCCCCAGAGTGAGGCAGAGCCTGGCAGAGAGTCCCGGCCGGGCAGCCTGGGCCCCAGCCAGTCCTGGTGGGAGAGGTGAGCAGGGGAGGCCTTGGGACAGCCTGGTGACCAGGACATCTGTCGACAATGTCTCAGGAACGAGCGCCAACATGACATCTCGGGCACAGGACTAGAATTTGATTCGAATGACCCAGGGACACTGGAGGGCAGGGGTGAGGGTGGGTGTGGGAGGTCTCCTAGAGAGAAGACGGGCAGGGGGGACAGGCGGGCCCTGCACCCCGGGAGACGGGGGCACGGGGCTCCCAGCCCAGCTAGATGGTGAGCGGGCGGGAAGGAGGGACAGAGGGAGGGCGAGGGTCTGGCCACAGCCCCGCTGGCCGTGGGGAAGGCCCTGCGGGGGGAGGCGAAGCCGGCAGCCGTGTGCCCCGAGGCCGGGAAGCAGTGTCCCGCCACCGTCCCAGCCGGCTCTCCAACAGAGACGTGTCCAAACTCGGCCGGAATGCGAAACGCCACCTCCGTCGTCCACATGCATGGCAGCTCAGCCCCCAGATGGCTCAAATTCCACTTCCTGCGTGGTGCCAGGGATGCGGGGCAGTTCCCTGGGCCCCATCAAGGTCCAGAAAGGACACATGTTCTTTATCCGTGGCTCAGACTCAGCCACGCTGCCGATTGTGGCTCCCTCCTTCCGGCAGCCCCGCCGGGTGAGTCCTGCCTGACCAGCCCGTCGGGGAGACAGCAGAGAGACGCCGGTCTGTCCTCACTGGGGAAAGGGCTCAGGAGTGGCTGCGAGCAGAGGCCATCTCCCTGGGGACCCGGGGTGGCCACTCGCAGGTCAGACACTCGAGCCGGACTTTCCAACAACTCGCGATGGCCCTCGGCCCGTGCTGCGCCTCCAGAGGACAGAAAGGGACAGCCAACCCCACAGCGGGGCCACGGCAAAGGCCTGTACTCTGGGGTTAGATCTCTAAGAGGAAAAGAAGCCCCAGAAGCCAGACCTCCCCCCTCCCCACTGGAGTGTCCTCTGGCCCCCGCGGACCTCCACAGGCAGGGGACTCGCCGATCACCAGACGCCCGTGGCGCGTGGAACTGTGTCCCCCTCCCAAAAAAATCCCATGGTCAGGTCGTGACCCCAGGACCCCTGTGGCTGCAATCTTACTCGGAAATGGGTTCTTACAGACGTTTTCAGATTACAGGGAGATCACACTAGATGAGGGAGGGTCCTAATCCAAAGACCGCCGTCCTTACGACAGAGTGGAAAACTGGACCCAGACCCAGAACGCACACGGGGAGAAGGACACGAAGGCGGAAGGCCACGTTCAAGTCGAGGACTGCCAGGGACCACCTGGGGCTCCAGGAGCCCAGAGGCAGGAGGGACCCGCCTGGAGCCCTCCAGAGGGAGTGCGGGCACGCCGGCCCACACCTCGGTCCCCGGCTTCTGGGCTGCAGGACCAGAGACTGCACATTTCTGGGGCTTCGAGCCCCGCAGGTGCGCCCCTTCGTGCAGCCCCAGGAAGGTACCAGGAGCCGGAGGAGGAAGGCAGGATCGGTCTGAGGATCGTCCTTGTCCCCCACGGCCACTCCCCCGGGAGGAGGACACTACGAATCCCAAGGAGAATAGGAGACTCCTGGCGAAATCTACCCGGGAGCTCGTACGTGATGTTAAGGAAAACCGAGTCACCCAGAAGTGTGATCGTGCCCCGCTTTACGATGATGCGTGGAAGGCACGCTGGGGACCCACAGCTGGGCTCTGGGAAAGAGCCCGGCCTCCTCCAGCTCTGGGCGAGGTGCTCACAGAGAAAAGTGGGCAGCGCGCCCGGCTACCTGCAAAGTGCCTTCCCCTACGAGAGGGCCATCTCCGCTTTATTTGAGATTTAATTATAAGCCACACAACGACTTCCAGTTTATTTGTGTTTCCAACATCCCAGGTAACAGTACTGGTTTTTAATTTTTTTTTAACGTTTATTTTTGAGTGGGGGAGGGTCAGAGAGAGAGGGAAACACAGAACCGGAAGCAGGCTCCAGGCCCTGAGCTGTCAGCACAGAGCCCAATGCTGGGCTCGAACCCACAAACTGTGAGATCATGACCTGAGCCGAAGTCAGACGCTCAACCGACTGAGCCCCCCAGGCACCCCGGTGACTTTTCATTTTGAATGATGACGATGAGCTTCCAGGTTTAAAGACTAAACTCGCCTTGCTGACGACTCCTTCAAGGGGACCTCCAATCCCTGAACCGTGGCAGAGGCTGGACAGCCGTGCCCCTGCGCTGTGTGGACGCCGCTCCTGCACAGATGGCCGTGGAGCTCAGGACATAGAGCCTAACACGGAGGCGCGGGGGCCGGCGTGGGGCCGGGCAGCACGATCATGTGTCCCGTGGTGACGGGAACACCTGACCTCCGACAGGAGAGTCCAAGCGAAGACGTGCAGCCGGGGTGACACGCACTGGTTTAAACAGAATCCAAGAAGGGCCAGAGTGATTGTAAATATTTTCCACGAACAGAAAAGATGATTC
>PISW01012256.1:0-33918 GCA_004023785.1 Mungos mungo | reverse complement strand
TATAACACACAGTGCTCTTCCCCACAAGTGCCCTCCTCCATGACCACCACCACTCCCACCCCCACCCCCTTCAATCCTTGGTTCCTTTTCAGAATTCAATAGTCTCTCATGTTTTGCGTCCCTCCCCCCAACTCTCTTTCCCCCTTCCCTTCCCCATTGTCCACCATTAGGTTTCTCCTGTTAGACCTATGAGTGCAAACATACGGTACCTAAAGATGAAAAATCTTTCAAACAAAACCTTATTTTAAGTATTACTAAAACAGGTAGATGCAATAATGTGATACATAGTTTCTCTCTTTAGAAAGGACTTCTAGGGTGCCTGGGTGGTTTCACTGGTTAAGTGTTTGACTCTTGATTTTGGCTCAAGTCATGGTCTCATAGTTCATGAGTTCGAGCCTCCCATCAGACTCTGTGCTGAGTGTGCAGAGCCTACTTGGTTTTTCTCTCTCGCTCGCTCTCTGCCCCTCCCCCATGTGTGCCATGTGCATACACATGCACTCTCTCTCTTTCTCAAAATAAATAAATAAACTTTAAAAAAATGAAAAATAAACAAATGAAGGATGTTTCCTTCAACTGCCAATAGCAGAGGATTCTCAGCTGTCAGACCTCTCTGGGGACTGCCTCTCCACAGATCCTACCTCCTTCAAGAGCAGCCTTCATCCAATGACTGATCAATACATGGTATAAGGACTGGTTCCTTGACTTCAGCTTATGAAAATTCTAAAAGCCCATTCCAACTCCAAACCTTCCCATGGGATTGGCCAGACTTGGCTGGTCTTTATTGCCGCTGAACTTGTTCTTCTGTCTGATCTCCCTTCTTTCCCCTCCCTGACTCATATATTGATCCGAGAGCACTCCATAATAAATGCCCTGCTCTCTGACTCAGAGCCCACTCCTGTGAGTCTAGTTATGATATCAATTAACATTCCACCCTTATTATGCTCTAGGACCTATGAGAGGGTTTCTCCATCATCATCTCATTTAACGCTTGCTGCCATCTTGCCCAGGAAAGCTGAATACCACAGAGGATATTATCAGCATTAATACATGTTAGCCTGTTTTAGTTCTATCATGTGATAGTATATGCAACTTTGGACAAAACTTTACCCTTCTCAGTCTTGTTTTCTCATCAGTAAAATGAGTCTAATACTGATATTTATGGGTAGTTCTAATAAGATATATTTTTAAGAAGTAGCATCCCAATGGCACTACATGTCTTGCAAGACTACATGTCTTGCAAAACTTCTGTTGGACCACTTATGCAGTGGAAATGACTGAGCTTAGCATGGCAGTGAGGAAAGGGGTTCTAAGGGCCTGCTTACTTGGGCTCACATCTGGTGACCTATTATGCCTCAGTTTCCCCATCTGTAAAATGAAGATAGTAATAACTATCATAACATGTTTTGAAGACTGATTTAATATATGTGAAGTGTTCAGAATAGAACCTAGTAAACTCCATAGTAAATAGTAAACAAATACTAAGCTCAGAAATGTCAGCTACTAAAAAGTCATTGCATGTTGGATAAAGAATGAATGGATTTTAAGAGTTTCTGACCATCGAGACCATCAATTTTCAGATGGCCTGGTGAGTGAGTTAAAATTGTTTTATCAGCACACTGAAGGAGAAAAATGAAACACTAATTGAGGCTCATTAACAATTGCCAACTGGCAAAGAGGAAAACTCATACAAGCCTCGATTCACAAAACCCTGCCAAAACTTACTAGATTCTATGAGAACTTTAAGGACTTCGCAGGGGTCACTCCAAATATATGTATTTTCTTCACTCATGACCTGACTCTAGAACTTAACACTTTTGTAAGCAGGATTTCTGCTAGAAAGCCAGGCTACTGACATTAAATGTAAATAATCGAATGATTAATAGTAAGTAAAAATAAAGTGCTTACAATGATGCCAAGCACCTGATCAATGTTATATAAAATTTAGTTATTATTATTATCCTCATTTTACAAAGTGAAGCATGTAGATGTTGAATAGCCCTCAAGATCAGGCCCAGCCATCTGCTGGAGTACTCAGGGCTCCAGCCCACTTTGCTGTGTTTGAAAGCAAGGAATCGATAAAAAGAGAGCTGTCCAGTTGGAGGGGTGAGTGGTTGGGAGATTCTGCCCACATGCCCGACCTCCATCCCTGCAACTCCTGAGTGGATTCTGGTCCCGTCGTGTTCTGGGCAGCACTATTGAAAAACCCACAGAGCATGATCCTTCTAGTTCTCCAATTCCATGATCACCAATAACATTTGAGTCAATCCAGTCACACTTCCTAGTCAGAGGGCCACTTTCAAGGTGGCTTCTCTTTTTTTTTTTAATTTTTTTAAAATTTATTTTTGAGAAACAGAGACAGCGCAAGCAGGGGAGGATCAGAGAGAGAGGGAGACACAGAATCCAAAGCAGGCTCCAGGCTCTGAGCTAGCTGTCAGCACAGAGCCCGACACAGGGCTCAAACCCATGAACCATGAGATCATGAGCTGAGCCGAAGCCAGTCACTTAACTGACTGAGCCACCCAGGCGCCCCAAGGTGGCTTCTCTTGATACAGATCTCCAGCCTGCTATCTGACAGCAAAATTCATGTTGATAAGCTAGACAGCTTTGATCCACATCCTTAGAACAAATAAAGACAACAGCTGGCATTTCAACCTCACATTCCATCTAGACCAGGACATGCCCTGTAGCTACAGAAGCCAGAAAACCATGGCAAATACTCTACCTGCTCATCTCTGGTGTGTCTTCCCTGGCAAACAGTGGAAAGTAAGGCTGTGGTTAACACAGGCTCAGATGCATAGATATTGAGAGCAAAGAAGAAATATTTAAGTTATTTGATGCTTCTAGGACTTGGCCCTTGGAAGCGTGTAGCTTCCCCCAGTAGATAAGAAATTCTTGCCCACTGTCCCCTTAAATAGCCCATTTGAATTTTTGTTTTTTTTCTTGCTATCAGCCACAGGTACTTTGACCTCAGCTCTCCAAGAAGGATTTAACCCTGTACCCCGAGAACCGCTGTAAGAATTACTGTTGAGCTTTGTCCATCTGGCAGCAGCTGAACCAAAATCCTTGCCAGCTGGAACCACTGAGGTGTTATTTTGTAGCTTTTACCACTGGGTCAGGGGCAGTGTATCTTCCCAGCAGACTTTGACCCTGCCATGTAGAAAGAGGAGAGAGGAGTGTTCATGATGCCTGGCCACAGGTACCTGCACTTGGTTTTCCCCAGGAAGGACACCCTAGGATTTGAAAGAATTACAGGAAGTTAATTTAGTAGGATGACACGCCATCCGAAAGCATGTGAATTAGTCTGTACCAAAACACCCGCGTGCTAAGTATCTAAATTCTCCATGGGTCTGGTCTGGAGTTACAGAAGTCCTGCTCAGAACACAGAGGACACCGGTGCAGCTGAGACAGCTTCCAGGGAAAAAGATGAAGCAAAAGAGCAGTTCCATCAAAGGTTCTGTCCATGGGGCCTGGAATTTGGGGTGAAAAAGTACAAAGCACAAGATGGGAACTAAGACCCCCAAACAGGGCACTGAACAGGGCTTGTGGGAGGCCAGCCCTGGAGCGAGTGCCTGTGGGGCTCCATGGGACTTCAGTGGCTTTACACTGTGAAAGAAAATTCCAAAGTGAAGTTAGGGTAGCTGAGAGAGGAGGATTTGCAGGAAGTAGGTCCCATGCGCCTCTCCTGTCTCAGTTGAAATATCAAGACTTTTTTTTTTTTACTTTTGTCAATTGCAACTTGTCAGTTACATCTTCACTAAAGCAACCAGACCACCTCCTGGAACACAGTCTTTTACTGTGATGTGAAATAGAGATACTGTAACACCTGTTAGCTAGATAGCCAGTCCTGCATCTGGTTGTCAGTGAAATCACCAGCACCAATCATGATTCTTACAAAACAACTTATGTAACCTTGTGGTTGTTGCCTTTTTAAGTTTGCACTCCCTACTCACCATTCCCAATTTGGGAGTCTACTTTCTGTTGCTTCAGTTGCAATCCCTAAAATATTAAAAAAAATCTTTTGGTTGCTTTACAGCCTTGTGGTCTTCTTGGTGGAGAGTACAGAAAAGCTGGGGATTGCAGGAGCCCTTGAGGACTCCTCCCTGAACTCATCTAGGGGTCACTGAGCTGACCGAGGCATTTATGGCCTATGGAGATGTGGATCTGATGAAGAAGGCAGAACCTTGCATCCCTTCCAGTGTTTGATCTCTGTGTGATCGTTCCCAGGGCCGTGAGGATGAAAACTTGTAATGGTTTTGCTGCACAGAGCTATTTGTGTCCATTCTCAGCATCACGCAGTGAGTTCATGAGGAAGAAAGAATCGATACCAAGGAGCAGCAAGGAAGGAATAGGTGTGAGGGTCAAGGCTGTTATTTTCTGGTCTGGATGAATGTCTGTGGCCGAAGGGTTTCAGGAAATGATTTACAAAACTAACCCAGTTTGACTCTGCAGGCTATTATCAAGTTTTATTTAAGGGAAAATATGCTATTTTTCCTCTAATAGCTCCTATTTTTTTTAAATTTTTTTCTCTGTCTCAAACTTCGTGTATATTTTTGATAGAAAACTATAGAAGATGGGGACGCCTGGTTGACTCAACTGTACAACTTTGGCTCAGATTATGATCTAGCAATTTGTGGGTTCCAGCCCTACATCAGGATCCATGCTTGTGGAATCTGCTTGGGATTCTCCTTTCTCTTTCTACCCCTCCTCTGTGCTCACTCTCTCTCACACACAATAAAGAAATAAACATTAAAATAAATCTATATTAAAATGAAGTGGGGATATGGGCATTGTATCTGTCAGGAAAGCTGTAGGTGCATGGTTGAAAATTGCCACCAGGAGCTCGAAGGAACGAAAGAGCCATGTTTCTTCTGGGGGTGCCTGCTGTGTGTTCATTGGTTCAGCCAGATCAGCTCCAGATATCACACGTCTCATTTCATTATTGCAGGAAGGTGGCAGGGCAAGGAAAAGCCGGCACCTGCATCAGGAGAACAAGGCTCCCCCAACCTCCACCTCAGGCACCCTCAGTCCTCCTAGACCAGACTAGCGAGGCCAGAGTAAGGCAGCGGGTGTAGTACCCTTGGGTCAACAGACCCCGCCCCAGAGGCTATCCACCCAGGGTAAGAAGAAGAGAGGGAGATGGAAGGGAAGGTGGGAGAAAAAGAGGAAGGGAGGCGGGGAGAGAGACAAGAAAAGAATATAGGAAGAAGGAAGAAGAGAGGGATGGGGGGGGGGCAGGAAACCTCAGCTAGATTTAAGAAGAAATGAAGTTATATGTAAGCCTCATTGTTAACCAACTATAGAGACTGGAGAAAGTCAAATTCTTAGATCTTATAAAATTTGGATACTTATATCTACTGCGAAAGTATATTATAATGATTAAATATTCAGAGTATGTAAAAAAGTTTATGCAAAGTCTTATAGTGCTAATCATTGAAAAAAAAATGCTCCAACATGAGAACATATTGGTGACACACATTTGACACCACGGGTTAATTTCTAGGAGGGGTCATTGTAATGTGGCTGCTTGAAATGCCTGTGCCCCTTAGATGTGACATAAAACTAGAATGGATACCATACCCATAGATGACGTTTTCAGGTACTGATTTTACCTGGGCAGAATGAAATCACAGGTCTTAATGAGGGCCATGGTGTAGTGTCCATTAGATGGCAGCAGAGTTCTTCCCATGTTACTTCAGATTTCCTAGGGATGCTAATTAAAGTATAGAAAACTAAGTGCTTTAAAAAAAATATGCATGTCACACCTACACTACACATATTTCGCTTTGTGGACACTTCACAACTTGTTTTGTTTGCTGTCTCTGGAATTGGAGAGTAGAGGGGCTCAGAGGGATTTGTCCTACCAGGCATGAGAACTGAGCCACCATTCTGATAAGTGTCAGTTGCGTTGCCTGGAAAATAGGAATCAGAATCATACTTGTGTCCTGGAGGATTTGTGAGTTTTAAATAAAATTGTGTATGCAAAGCACTTTGCAGCCTCAGGAGCAGTGGAAAAGTAGTATAGCAGGAGCAGGACAAAATGGTGTTTTAGACCCCAAATCTGGTTGTAGTGATTTCTGTCTTCTTAAGGAGAGACTTCCGCACGTCTGGGGTAGAAAGGGTGATGGTGTTTGATGAGGTTTCTCTGGCAGGGAGGTGGCAGTCTGGGTGCCATGGCATGGATGAACGTGAGGCCGAAGCTGAATGGCACAATGGGGGCGAGGTCAGGAGCAAGTGTGTGGAAGGGAACAGACTCAGGAGTCTGGCTGATGAGGGGCTGAAGAACAGAGCCAGAGAGAACTACCTCCTGGACCCAGGTGGCCAGGAAAACATAAGGGCAGGAGTACCTCACAAGTAGTTTTGAATTGTAGGTTATGCTATGATGTGACCTCCCTTTCTATCTCCAAGCCCTCAGTGAAGGTCTCCTGCTCGCCTCGCCGTGTTACTGGTGCCGTGGGTGCCCTCCACATGGGGCAGTGGGAAGTGGCAGCCCCACGTCCCAATGACACAGAGAGTTTATAAGAGATCCAGGCAGAGGCACGAATGGATGGACAGTCCGGGAGGTCTGCATAAATGCCCGGGAGAGAACCATCCCTAATGTGCAGCAGTGTATTTACCACAAATAAAATGTTTTCTTTGGAAATGATTTCAAAGCTACAGAAAAGGGAAGAATAAAAATAGTACAAGGACACCCATTACACTTTGTCCAGATTCACCTGATGGTAACATTTAACCCTATTTGCACTATCATTTGTTCTATCTATACATGCTCACAGAGGTTTTTTGGGTTTTTGCTGAAATATTCAAGGGGGATTTATATTCATCATGTCTCTTTAGCCTTACATTGTAAAGTGTGCATTTTCAAAGAATAAGAAATCAGTCACAGTATGGTTTCCAACTTTAGTACATGCAACATCAGTGCAGAACATTAGTTGGCCATCCGTATTTGCACTCTGTCAAGTGTCTTGGGGATGTCTTAAATGGCATTTTTTCTCTTCTAGTACAGGATACAGTTTAGTTAAGTTATTATATTTACTATGACCTATTAGCCTTACTCAATCTGGAACATCTCCACAGTCATCTTTGTTTTTGAATCACGGGGATAGTTCTGAAGAATACCAACTTCCCAAATAAAATTCTCCTCATTTGTGGTTGGTCTAACACTGCCTCATGCATACATTCAGATTATGCATTTCAGCCAGCATGCAACTGTGGTGGTATCGTATCCTTCTGGGGGTATCACACTGGAGACGTGTGATATCCAACTGTCCCTCACAGGGGATGATAATTTTGATCGCTGGCTCAGGTGATTTTCCCCCTCTCCAATTTTCTCCTTCTCTCCTTCCAACAATATCTGGGCTCTAGGCAGGCACTTCAAATCATACAGGTGTCCTGCGCTTCCTCAAAACTTCCCTTAAGAGCTAGCCCCCTTTATAATTCTTCCCTAATCCAGTCTTCCCTGTGATGATGGCGAATTACGATTTTCTGTCTCTAGTTTTCCTCCATATTTACTAGCCAGCATCCAACATTCGACTGTAACCAGAAGTCCCCCCCCCCACCTCCCCATTTATTTATTTATCTATTTAATATCTCTTTGGACTTGATGAATCTGTATTTTTTCAACCACTTATAGTTAATTACTATATTTAATGATTGTGATGCTTCAAGTGTCCTAGATTTGGCCAATGGAGTTCCTTTATTCATTTTTATTTTTTTAGTGTTTATTTTTATTTTTGAGAGAGACAGAGAGAGAGAGAGAGACAGAGAGAGAACGAATAGGGGAAGGGCAGAGAAAGAGGGAGACACAGAATTTGAAACAGGCTCCAGGTTCTGAGCGTTCAGCACAGAGCCCAATGCAGGGCTCGAACTCAGGAATGGTGAGATCATGACCTAGGCTGAAGTCAGGCGCTCGACCAACTGACTCACCCAGGCACCCCAGCCAATGGAGCCCGTTTAAGCCAATTCCTGTTTCCTTGGGACATGTTCTCCTTATGCATTTTAGTACTTCCTTACTTTCTGACAAAACAAGATATTCTAGGCTCTTCTTGTACCCACCCTATCAGCCATTCCTATTAAGATTTTTACTTCCTTCAGGATTAGAGACCAAGACTTAGGCATGAGGCACATTCATTGCTCTTGGTATGTCTTTACCTCTAGACCCTTACAATAGACAGAGCTAGGAAATACTTGCAGGTACACATGGATACAAAGGTGCATACTCATGTGTATATATATTCATACATATACACATACACGCATCATCATGCACACATACACATACATACAGTTTAGAAGTCATGAATCCCCAGTGATACCACTAATTCCCATCCATTCCCAGAGAAATTTTTTCTTGCCTTCCTGAAAAGAAGTACATTCAATTTTAATTCAAATATTTAAGCAAAGGTTGACTCCAACAAAGTACAGGATTTGTGGCCAATTTGGTAACACACAATAGAGTTACAATAGCTGAGGGAAAAAGTCACAAAACCTGGGTAGAACCGAGGTAAATAAAGGGCAAATCATTATCATCTTTCCATTTATTTACGTACTCATTTACAAAACACTTTTCAGCACCTGCTAAGTGTCAAGCACTATTTTAGATGTGGAAGATACAGTGGTGAGCAAAATATTAAGTCTGTCACTTAAAGAAACAACCAAACAGTGTAAGGCACATAACATAAAGTTAATATAAAATACCTAACAGATGTTCATGGTGAAATGTTATGCAAAACCAGAACAAAGAAAGGGGTGTAGGGGTGCTTGAATTGGGGATGGGGTGGCCACCAGTTTGTAGTGGATTCGGGGGATGGGTCTTTCTGATAAGCTCATGTTTGAGCCAAGACATGAAGGAAGTACAGAAGCAGATATAAATTAGTTACCTGACACAAGAGTTCCAGGCAAAGAGTAGATAAAATGGCTCCTGGCAGAATGTGATGGAAGAATAGTCAGGGGGCTTCTGTAACCAGAGCACAGAGAGCGGAGGGGAGGGTAGTGGGAGGGGAGTGGGAAGAGGCTGTGCAGGGTCAGATCCTGTGGGGCCTCACAATCCTGTGTAAGGATTTGGCTTTTATTCCGTGCATGGTGGGAAGCTGTTGGAAGGTTCTGAGCAGAGCAATGGCATGATCTGGCTTCTGTTTAAAAATGGTCACTACAGGGGCACCTGGGTGGCTCAGTCAGTTGAGCATCTGACTTTGGTTCAGGTCATGTTCTCATAGTCCATGGGTTTGAGCCCTGCGTCGGGCTCTGTGCTGACAGCTCAGAGCCTGGAGCCTGCTTCGGATTCTGTGTCTCTCTCACTCTGTCCCTCCTCTGACTGCTTTCTGTCACTGTCTCTCAAAAATAAAGACATAAAAAAGTTTTTTTAATAAAAATTAAAAAATAGTAGTCACTACATGGGACAGTTGGGTGTCTCAGTCAGTTAAGTGTCCAAATCTTGATATCAGCTCAGGTCATGATATCATGGTTCATGTGATTGAGCCCTGCATCAGGTTTTGCACTGACAGCGCAGAGCATTCTTGGGATTCTCTGTCTCACTGTCTCTCTGCCCCTCCCTCTGTCTCCCTGTTCTTCTCTCTCTCTCTCTCTCAAAAATAAATAAATAAACATTAAAAATAGTCATTACAGACACTCCACAAAGAATATGCTATTAAGTGGATACAAAAGAAACAGGGAAGTCCATTTAGGTGGGGGAAATGATGGAAAACGGACATAGCTTGAAAGTACTGCAGTAACCCAGAGATGATGAGGTTGGTACCAACGTTACAATAAATGTGTGCACTTTGAAGGTGGAGACTGGCATATATGTAGCAAGCATTTATTGACTGTCATTATGTGCCATGCACTATGAAAAGTTCTAAAAATACAAAGATGAGCAACTTAAAGTCACAACGCTCAAGGAATTTACAGTCTTTGGAGAAAACGGTCCATGAGCTAGACATGTATACAGATACTAAGAGTCAATGTGGTAAGTCCAGCAGTACTGGCCAGAGTGATCTAAACCAAATGTTGTGGTTCCACAAGAATCCATGTCTGTAGGCTCCAGGAAAAGCTTTAGAGAGGTGATTTCAAAAAAGAGAGAAGTCATGGGGATGTTAACTGAGGGACAGAGGACGTCATCAGTTCCTGAATTTCCAGCTCCAGTCATGACCTTCCAACTGAGGAATACAGTTGATCAGCAGAAGCGCACTAATTAAATAAATGATGGTCCATATATACTTTGAGGAGTATAGTTGATCAGCAGAAGTGCACTAATTAAATAAATGATGGTCCATAATGCCATGGACGGTTGTATGGGTCCCTCAGATGTTATGTCACCAATAGGATTTTTTTCAAACTGGAACCAGGATAAAGCATGAATAAGAACATACTTTCTTACACCACAAAATAATATAAAATAAATTTTACACACACACACACACACACACAAACACTATCTTGCAGAGCTTAGTTGAAAGAGCCCCAATGCGTCCTCATGTTATCTTTGCTGTCTTCTTGGGTCAGCTTTCTCTTCAAAGGATTCTAAGGGTATTTATTGGTGCTGTTGTTAAAAAGCACTGAATGCTTCCCTCATGTGTCCCAGTGACAACGATCTCCAGTCTGTCAAAGTCACTCATTATTTACCCTCTTATCCTTCCCTCATCTTGGTTCTTATCTGACTCTGGAGACACTGGCGTGGTATCTGTTGGCATCACATCTTTCTGGGTCTCATATTTTTCTTCCATGTGTAGATGGGGGAGATTGTGTTACTCATCTTTAAATAAAACCTTAAATATTTTCTCCTCCTCTCGGGCCATTCTGTCTCCCTTCCTCAGCAGAGCTCAGTTCTGCCTCTGGGAGTTGCATCCATGCTCCCAGTGCACCTGGGCATCCCTAGCTCTTTCAACACTTCCCATACTGCACTGCAAGAGTTGTTGACTTTCTCCATATCCAGTGAGCTCTTTGAGTTCAGAGACCACGTCTCACATATCTTCGAATTCAAAGTATTTGGTGGAGTGTCTGGCCCCCAGACAGTGCCCCACAAATATGTGATGAATTGAAATTGAGTTGGTCCAAAAGGTCACCTATGTGCTTATGAATCCTAACTGCCTTTTCTAATGTTTACTGCATGAAAAGTCAGATTTATGTCTCTTTCTTGGCTGTGTGATTGAATAGAATTTAGTAGACATTTTCTTCTATATCTTATCTTTTTTGTTTCTCTTGGTTTATTTTGTTTATTACACAATAGTTCTATGAGAATGTGGTAAGACAATGTCCTTTTTTTTTTTATAGAGGGGAAAAATTGAAAAGGCAGCCAGAGATGTTTTAAAGACATTTTGGGAATTCTTCTGGGAATGAACTCTCGTCTTTCTCAGTGTTGGACCCCAGGATGAGCAGAGACTTTGTAAATACAAACTAGTGAGCTGATGAATGATGTGGCCAGATCAGTGGTTTACAGTGGAAGTGTGGTATATATGATTTATGTGTGGAAAACTTATAATATCTCAGACTGTTTCGCTCAGAGAAGCCCTTTAAAAGCCAATTACAAGTACACATAGAGCTTCAAAATCTGTGGTCGGTAGAAATGATGTTAAATATCCTCTGGCCAAGAAGGGCGTATACTCTGTGTGTGATCTGGGAGTGGGGGGTAGTTGCCAACATAATCTCCATGTGCAATAATGTCATTTTTCATGAACTTCTTAAAAGTCTTGTGAGGAAAACAGCCTTGTGGCCAGAATCCATCACTTCTAAAGTGAGCAGGAAAGCCATCTTTGGCAAGACTTCTGCTCTGTCTCTAAGCCAAACCACCAACAACTACTCTTTCACACAAGGCTTCCTGGCCTGACCTACACCCTGCTAACCACGCAGGCAACACCCCCCATTATTGAGTTGCATGGAGGCCATCTCAGGGGTGAGTGGGTAGCGGGGAAGAGAGGGCATACAAAATCAATTTCAAAGTGCAGACAATACTTTGTAGAGAGTTGAGTGTGGGATGTGACAGAGGGGTGATGAAGGGCTTATGAGTCAAAAATGGATGATCTTTGTAAGGACAAGTGGGGAAAATATGATGGGCTTTTCTGAGGGTGATTTTGAAATAATGCAGTATTGACATACCTCTTTCATATCAGAAATGGTTGAATCCAGCCCTTCTCCTTCCGTATCCCTGTAGTATTTTATTTGCACATTTGCATAGTATTTATGGCATTTGGTCATGTATTAATTACTAATGTGTATGTTAGCTTTCCCCAGCAGACTTAGGAGGGCAGGCATTCTTTGTCATTGATCTGCACCTTCTCCACAGTGTCTGCAATAGTTACTAATACATTTTCTTTCTTAGATAATGTTGTATTATTTATTCAACTTTATTATTGTAAAGCAAAAGTCACTAGGGACACTTATTGTGGGGAGTCAATGAGTAAATCTAATAAAATCCAGTGGTTGAAAGAATATGTTCTGAGACTTGAAAGTATATGACATACTCTGAATAAGATGTTATTTATACTCTGAGTGGGTGTTATTTATTTTATTAATTTTTTTTAATTTATACCCAATTTAGTTAGCATATAGTGCAACAATTACTTGAGGAGTAGATTCCTTAATGCTCCTTGCCCATTTATTCCATCCCTCCCACAACCCCACCAGTAGCCCTCCGTTTGTTCTCCATATTTAAGAGTCTCTTATGTCTTGTCCCCTCCCTGTTTTTATATTATTTTTGCCTCCCTTCCCTTATGTTCATCTGTTTTGTATCTTAAAGTCCTCATATGAGTTAAGTCGTATGATATTTGTCTTTCTCTAACTGACTAATTTCACTTAGCATGATACCTTCTGCTTCCATCCACGTAGTTGTAACGGCAAGATTTCATTCTTTTTGATTGCCACGCAATTCTCTGTTGTGTGTGTGTGTGTGTGTGTGTGTGTGTGTGTGTGTATCACATCTTCTTTATCCATTCATCCGTCGATGGACATTTGGACTCTTTCTATACTTTGGCTATAGTTGATAGTGCTGCTATATACATTGGGGTGCATGTGTCCCTTTGAAACAGCACACCTATGTCCCTTGGACAAAAACCTAGTAGTGCAATTGCTGAGTCGTAGGGTGTTATTTATGTTAAAAGAATAATCTCCTTACTCTCTGAGGAAAAAAATTGGTGATCATTTGTGTCAATGGATAAAAATGTTTTGAATAATAGTTGAGATTTTTATGTATGTCAGTATAGTTAGAACTTGTGTAAGCATTTTCATTTTTTAATTATTGAAATCTAATTGACCTACCATGTTCTGTTAGCTTCATGTGGACAACATAGTGATTCAACAGGTCTGTACATTAGCCACCCTCACCACCGCCAGTAAGTGTAGTCACTGTGTCATCATACAACATAAGTATGCTATTATTGCCTGTCTTCCCTATGCTGTACTTTTCATCTCCCTGACTTACTTATTTTATAATGGGAAGTTTGTGCCTCTTTATCCCCTTTATCTATGTGGCTTTTCATTTTAATAAATGTCAACCTTTTTTCTAAAACGGTGTGAGGAAAGAAAGAAACAAAGGTAATGAAACCACAAATGGCAAGACTAAACTGGTTCTCACCCGACTAGGAGAACCAGTGCTCAGGTCCCAAACACCCAATCGCGTCTTTCATAGCCAGACCAAAATGGAGTCTTCGCCTTCCCAATGGATGGAAATATAAATCTTCAGACAACATGCTGAAGGAAGGTTTGCCTGTGACATGGGTTGAGACTCTGGGAATGTTGTGTGTGTGTGTGGGGAGGGGGGGGGAATGGGCCTCGAAGCAGGGAGTGTTGAAATAATATGTTGTTTTAAGAGTCTTCACTGGAAGACTAATATTTCAACACATTTGAATGACTTCCTTGCTGTAAAATGTTTAGGCTTAAAAAATGAAGCTGGATAAATAATAGGAGCTTCCAAGAGAAAAATCATTCAACTTAGATCATTTCATGGCAGAGGAATCAGGGACTGTGTACTTAGACACGTTCCCAGCAGGCCTGCCTCACATCGCGTCTTCTACTGAGCATTGCTTTGAGTTGAAGCCACTTCTGAAATTGAAATTTTAGATTGGTGAGAGATAAACTTGATAATCCTCATTTCCCATGAGGAAATTACTGAGAAAATCGATGCTTAAGGGACAAAATTTGATTTTCTGACAATAAGGTAAATTAAGATAAATATTTCCATCCAACCTCTAGACAAATCCTTATAACATTTACTTCCCAGTGATGTAATGAGTACCTGTATGAAAGAAAATCCTGTGCTAGTGTCTCATCTACTGAATGTAGGTGATGACTGCATTGTGTAAGATTAGAGCTCCCCCCATTTGAGTAGAGAATACAGTCCTAAAATGCAATTATCTGGAGGTGTCTGGGTGGCTCAATTGGTTAAACATATTACTTTGGCTTAGGTCATGATTTCATGGTTCATAAGTTCCAGCCCTGTGTCGGGCTCCTTGCTGTCAGTACAGACCCTGCTTCACATCTTCTGTCTCCCCCTCTCTCTGCCCTGCCTGCCTCCTATCTCTCAAATATAAATAAGTATTTGAAAAAATAAAAAATAAAGTGAAATTATCTGGGTCACAAAAACAACGCCCATTAGACTAATACTGGGAAACGGGAAATCTGTGTCTTTCCCCAATATTCATTCCTTACCTAACATAAGCTTTGCATTTTTTTAAGCCTTACAGTTATACTCTTTTGGTTTTCATTTTTACGTTCTTTTATTTCTGATTCATCAAAAGAAATTGTGTTATTATTATTTTTATTTTTACTGTAAAAGCACATGAATACAGTGGACATTTCACAAGATAACCTAGTGTTGTGCCCAGATTTCAATATCATCCCCAAAAACCAGAGACCGCCAGGGAGACCGAGTCACGCATTCAAAAGCAAAGGACTTTATTACAGGCTTAGGCTCGCCGGGCCTAAACTCAGGCTCACAGACTTTACCATCACACTGGATCCATTCTGAGAGCCCCGAACAAGGGCTGAGCAGAATTTTTGTGGGCTTTGGGAAGGGGGAGTTATAGGAAATTGAGACACAGGTACAGTGATCTAATCATTATTGCTTAACATCATTGGCAGTAACTTTAACCATACACATTGTCCAGAGTGTTTGTTACTTTTGATGGGACCCAATCACAACATTTAGAGTATTAACCAATTACAGAGTGGACCCAGGATCCTCACGTAGGGTGTAACTAGCCTTAAGCAATAAGTGATTATCTATAGCTTCTATCTATAGGCCTGCCACTAGGAATGTTAAGCATTTTAGCTGGCCGCTTCTGATTGGGTGTTACTAGGGTGGTCCCTGGTTGAGCAATCTGTGCCCTTTTATTGTCTAATGATTCTGAGAAACCGACACTTAGGACTCCAAGGTCAGAGGGGAAACTTGAAGCTTGTCATGGAGTCAGCATGATTCAGACCTGTGTCCTTACACTAGATTTCCATAGCAGATTGAAGAGACTTTTATGAGCATCTCTAGGTCTCTAATAAATAACAAGAAAGGGTCTTTTTAACAAGATGGAGAGAACAAGACTATAAACAATGTGTTGTTGGCTTCTTATGCTTTTACCTAAAACCAATCTCTTGCATGCAATAAGTGTGGTTATTTGTTTTTCATGGTCCCCATTAGAAATGAAGGTACATAGGTTTAGGTGTGTTTGTTTGAAATGGTTATTAGAATCTGGCTCCCAGGAATGCCTGAGTCTTATCCTACAACCCATCTACTTCCCTCCCCTGCCATATGGCAGACGTAAAAGGATCAGACAAATAAGAAATAAAGAATCACTGTAGGGTAAGCAGGGTAAAGGCACAAACTTCAACACGAGGCTCTCTGAAAACCCTGGCTTTCCACTGCCTTGAGCTAATGTCCACACCTGGCTAAATCATGAGTCTGGCATCTACCTGCTCCAAAGCCAAAATCCATACCTTACACTTTCCTCCTTCTGATCAGCTTCATGAAAGAAGGAAATCAAGATATGTGGCAAACAGATTGATAAGGAGTATGTGTGTTGGGTTGGAGAGAGAAGGCAACAGAGCTTTAAACCAGTCCTAAAAACGAGGCCCTCCCTTTACTCATGTCTCTTTGGTCACCCAGAAGAGATCGAAGAGATAGGGTGCCTGTCACATACATGATCAACGGGTCCAGTCAATGCCCACAATTCCATTGGCAGTTCCCCTCTTCTGGCGAGGGGAGCCAGGGTGGAGTGGATGCAAGGCAAACATCTCTCCCAATTTCCATGCCAGATGTGGAGCTCAGCCAGCTCAGCCGCGTGCCCCCACTAACATGAGCAGACAGAAAAGAAAAAGTCATGACTTTTGGTGACCTTTTCTCTATGGCTCCTGATCTGAGGAGTGATAACAAATGTTTCAAATTGTGTGTCACATTCCTTCCTCTAGAGTCTGTCTACCTTAATCTTAGAAATTCTCAGGTCAAGATACCAAAGACCAACTTTTGTGCTCAGAGGAAATAGCAGCTCTCTCACTTCTCCCCAGCTCTGTTTCTTCTCCAGAATCTTCCTTGATATATTGGGACACTAACTGTAAACATATTTTGATTTTTAACTTTTAAATAATGTTGTTATATCAGTAATAACTGTCAGTAGTTTCTAATGTGAGAGAATTCTAAAACTCTTAAAATGAGAGAGTCTCCTGCAAGAATTTTTTTTTAATTTTAAGCATTATTTACTGACAACTTCCCTTTGGAGGTAAGGATTTATCTTTTCCACTCCACCATCATCCCAGATTCACCTACTCCAAGCTTTCTAGTCATAGCACAACTCTTTGTTAAATCAGTAGTAGTCATACATTCTTATAACCACTCAAGCATCATTCTCTGTTTGTACCCACTTTCTTATACACTCTCTGGGGTTCATTGTTCCTACTATTTTTCATCTGTCTAGTGTTCTATGAACAAAACTATTGATATTGCTCCAAGATCTCCAATCTCTCTGGTATAGTTCTACCAATGTTATTTTCCATATTTTCAAATATATCCTTATATTTCTGGTGAACTCCCAGAGACATCTATTCCAGTGCTTCTGTTATAGTATGTGTTGTTCTTTTTTGTTTTATTTTCCAGGTCTCCTACCTATCTATCATCCTGAATATTCATTTTTGTCTCATCCTTTGTGCTGGATGTAATTTCCTCTTTCTGAACCCCTTTTACTTTAATTTTTGGTGAAAAACAAATTCTCATCTTATTCTGAAGAAAGGTGGTATTAAGTTAATTTTTCAGACTCAACATATCTAGAATAGTCTATCACCACATCTGATAATTTGTCTGGGTAAAGAATTTTATGTTGAAAATCCTTTCTGTCAGAAGTCGAAACTAGGAAGGAGAAAATATGGACTCCAGAAAGAAGAGAACCTCAAAGATACCTGAGTGAGTGAGTGCGAACTGGGGAGATTGGAAAACGGGCCAGCTAGAGATGGGCAGGGGAGGTGGGAGCCCCAGCCCAACACAGGGCAAGCACATGGAGCCCGAGAGACAAAGGGAAGAGACAGAGAGACTGAACAAACTTATAGTACTGTCTCTGGGGAAGAGATAAAGCGCTTGGAGAGAGAAACTCTCACTCCATAGATAACTGCTGGGTAGCCCAAATCCCAAAACCAGGTGGCGCAAGGGAAGGAACAGCTTCCAGCCCTGCGCCATCTCAGCGGGGAGTCAGTGGTGGCGGCAACGCCAGGGACGCTCACTTCGACCTCAGTTTTGGGAGTGGGAGCACGAACCTCATTGCCATGGCACATCTCGCCTCCAGCATTGGCCGCGCGATTCCCGAATCCCTGGGTGCCAACAGGGAAAAATAGCCCCCACCCCTACATGATCCTGGCAGGGAGTTGGTGGCAGTGGAAGCCTGGGCTGTGCTCAGGCTGCAGGAGCTCCCAGCTCATTTCTGGCAGCACCCAGAGACTTGGGCAACAGCTGCGCAAAGCCAAGAGAAACTCATCCCTCCCCCAACACGATCTCAATCCTGGCTGGGGAATGGGAATATGTAGTTGTGTCTGTGAGAGCATGCACTTCACCTCCTGCTGTGCACCTCGCCTCAGGCAGGGGCAGCCGAAATCCCTGCCTGAGCCAAGACAAAATGATCCCTCCCACTAAGAAGCCAGCCACCAAAGCAAATACATCTGATCTGTGGTAGCATAAAAGTGCATGGACTAGAACTTTGAAACAAGGTGGGCCTGGAAAATACAACTTGGCTCAACCATGGCACAAGGAGATCAGACTTATTAGAGTTGCCTACAGTGCATAGTTCCAGCGGAGCTTGGCATGCCACCATTCTACTCTCTGCAGACACCAAGGCAGAGCCTGTGAGAGCAACCTCTGAGACCTACCACACCAAACCACACCTATCCACGAGGGGGAGCTGCTGCTTTTTTTTTTCTTTTCCTTTTACTTTTTTCTTCATATTTTTCTTTTTTTCTTCTTTTTTTCTACTTATTTTTTGTTATTATTACCTTTTTTACCTCAAGTTTTTAAATTTTTACTCCTTATTTTCCTTACTCCTTTTTTTTTTTTTTTTTTTACCATCTTGCAATCCGGATATAATCTCCTGTATCTCATCCTTACCTCTCCCCTCAACTAGACATACACTTTTAGACTGTCCATTGTCCTTTGTTGTCTCTGACCCCCTTTTATTTATTTTTTCTTTTTTTTTCTTCTCTTCTTTTAATCTCTTTCCTCTACATTTTCTTTCTTTTCTTCCCCCCTTTTAAAGTGTTTGTTTGTTTGATTTGTCTGTGCATTTGTGTGCTTCTGTACCCTCTGTGTTTGTCTGTCTATTTTCCTTCTTAAGACTACACCAAGAAATAAGCCAAAGTATGCATGAAGGCGAGTCCCAAATAGTGCTGAGTAGGGAAATAAAATATTCAAAAACACAACAAGAGAAACTGAGAGACACCATTAAAAGAATATTTCCTGAAACCACAGGCCCTGGACAGTCAATAATCCTCCTTTAACAGAGCAATATTAACAGGTGCACAGTGTACAATGAGCTTTTTTAGCTGACAAGAGACAGAAAACTAGCAAAAATGACAAAACGAAAAAACTTTCCCCTGAAGAACATCCAGGAAAAAGTCACAGCCACTGAACTGCTCAAAACAGATCTAGATGACATACTGGATCAGGAATTTTAAAAACTTGTTATAAAATTAATCGGTGGGGTTGAAAAAAGCATCAAAGAATCAACTGAGATGATGACTAGGCACTTTGAAAATAGGTGTGACACGTTAAAAAAAAGCTATAAATGAGGTGAATAACAAAATAGAAACAGTCACCTCAAGAATTGACAAGGCAGAGAGAAGAATAGGTGAATTAGAAGATATAGTTATAGCAAAAGAGGAAGCTGAAAAAAAGAGAGAAATTAATCCAGGAGAAAGAAAGGAGAATTTAAGACCTGAGTGATACAATCAAATGGAACAACATTCATATCATAGGAATTTCTGAAGAGGAAGACAGAGAGAAAGGGCCTGAAAAGATACTAGACCAAATTATAACTGAGAATTTCCCAAATCTGGGAAAAGAAATAGACATTCAAATACAAGAGGCACAAAGAACCCCCTTAAGACTTCATTTGAATCGGCGTTTGGCATGACATATCATAGTGAAACTGGCAAAATATAAAGATAAAGAGAGACTTCTGAAAGCAGCTAGGGAGAAAAGGGCCCTCACATACAAAGGGAAACCTATCAGAGTGGTTACAGACCTATCTAATGAAACGTGGCAGGCCAGGAAGGAATGACAGGAAATCTTCAATGTGATGAACAGAAAAAACATGCAGCCAAGAATCTTTTATCCAGCAAGCCTGTCATTCAAAATAGAAGGAGAGATAAAAGTGTTCCCAAATAAACAAAAATTGAGAGAATTCATGACCACCAAACCAGCCCTACAAGAAATACTAAGATGGACTCTAGGAGGAAAATGTTGCAAAGAATACAAGGTGCCAGAGACACCACTATAAACATGAATTCTAGGGAGAACACACTGACTCTAAACCCACATTTTTCAATATTAACACTGAATGTCAATGGACTGAATGCTCCAACCAAATGACAAACGGTAGCAGAATGGATAAAAAAAAACAGAATCCATCTATTTGCTGTCTACAAGAGACTCATTTTAGACCTGAAGATACCTTCAGGTTGAAAGTAAAGGGATGGAGAAATATCTATCATGCGACTGGAAGCCAAAAGAAAGCTGGAGTAGCCATACTTATACCATACAAACTGGACTATAAAGTAAAGGGAGTAACAAGAGATGAAGAAGGGCATTATATAATAATTACAGGATCTCTCCATCAGGAAGAGCTAACAATTATAAATATCTATGCGCCAAATATGGGAGTGCCCAAATACATAAAACAATTAATCACGGAAAGAAACAGTCTTCTTGACAAGAATGTGCTAATTGCAGGGAACTTTAATACTCCACTGACAGCAATGGATAGATCAACCAGACAGAAAATCACTAAAGAAGCAATGGACCTGAACAACACATTGGAACAGATGGAATTGATAGATATATTTAGAACTCTGCATCCTGAAGATAGGAAATTCACCTTCTTTTCGAGTGCACAGGGCACATTTTCCAAGATAGATCACATACTGGGGCATAAAGCAGCCCTGCATAAGAATAAATGAATAGAGATCATACCATGCACACTTTCAGATCACAGTGCTATGAAACTTAAAATTAACCACAGGAAAATGTCTGGAAAACCTCCAAAAATGTGGAGGTTAAAAACCACCCTACTAAAGGATGATTGGGTTAATCAGGCAATTAGAGAAGAACTTAAAAAATATATGGAAACCAATGAAAATGAAAATACAACAATCCAAACTCTCTGGGATGCAGCAAAGGCAGTCCTAAGAGGAAAGTATATTGCAATCCAGGCCAATGTCAACAGACTAGAAAGAGTGCAAATTCAAAATTTAACAGAGCACCTACTGGAACTAGAAGGGAAGCAGCAAGAGCACCCCAAACCCAGCAGAAGAAAAGAAATAATAAAAATCAGGACAGAAATAAACAATATAGAATCCAAAAGAACAGTCGAGCAGATCAATGAAACCAAGATTGGTTCTTTGAAAAAATAAACAAAATCGATAAACCTCTAGCCAGGATCCTCAGAAAGAAAAGAGAGAGTACCCAGATAGACAAAATCATGAATGAAAAAGGATCTATTATTACATCGAATCCCCTAGAAATACAAGCAATCATCAGAGATTACTATGAAAAATTATATGCCAACAAACTGGACAACCTAGAAGAAATGGACAAATTCCTAAATACACATGCACTGCCAACATTCAATGGTAAGAGATAGAAAGCATGAATAGACTGATAACCAGTGAAGAAATCGAATCCGTTATCAAAAATCTCCCAACGAATAAGAGCCCAGGGCCAGATGGCTTCCCAGGGGAATTCTACCAGACATTTAAAGCAGAGCTCATACTTATTCTTCTCAAACTATTTCAAAAAATAGAAATAGAAGGAAAACTTCCAAACTCATTCTACGAAGCCAGGATCACCTTGATACCCAAACCAGACAGAGACCCAGCCAAAAAAGAGAACCACAGACCAATATCCTAATGAATACAGATGCAAAAATACTCAACAAGATACTAGCAAATCGAATTCACTGGCATATAAAAAGAATTATCCATCATGATCAAGTGGGATTCATTCCTGGGTTACAGGGCTGGTTCAATATTCGCAATGATACATCATGTTAACAAAAGAAAGGATAAATACCATATGATCCTGTCAATAGATGCAGAAAAAGCATTTGACAAAATACAGCACCCTTTCTTAATGAAAACCCTTGAGAAAGTCAGAATAGAAGGAACTTACCTAAACATCATAAAAGCAGTTTAGGAAAAGCCCACAGCCAATATTATCCTCAATGGGGAAAAACTGAGAGCTTTCCCCCTGATACCAGGAATATGACAGGGGTGTCCACTCTCACCACTGTTGTTTAACATAGTGCTGGAAGTCCTAGCATCAGCAATCAGACAACAAAAGGAAATAAAAGGTATCAGAATTGGCAAAGAAGAAGTCAAACTTTCACTTTTCGCAGATGACATATTACTCTACACGGAAAACCTGATCGACTCCACCAGAAGCCTTCTAGAACTGATCAATGAATTCAGTAAAGTTGCAGGGTACAAAATCAATGTACAGAAATCAGTTACATCCTTATACACCAAAAATGAAACAGCAGAGAGAGAAATCAAGAAACTGACCCCATTCACGATTGCACGAAAAACCATAAAATACCTAGGAATAAACCTAACCAAGGATGTAAAAGATCTATATGTTGAAAACTATAGAAATCTTATGAAAGAGATTGAAGAAGACACCAAGAAATGTAAAAACATTCCCTGTTCATGGATCGGAAGAATAAACATTGTGAGAATGTCACTACTACCCAAAGCAATCTACACATTCAATGCAATCCCCATCAAAATTGCGTCAACATTCATCTCAAAGCTAGAACAAACTATCTTAAAATTTGTATGGAACCACAAAAAAACCCCGAATAGCCAAAGTAATATTGAAAAAGAAAACCAAAGCAGGAGGCATCACAATCCCAGACTTTAGCCTCTACTACAAAGCTGTCATAATCAAGACAGTATGGTATTGGCACAAAAACAGACACATAGACCAATAGAATAGAATAGAGAACCCAGAACTGGGCCCACAAATGTATGGCCAATTAATTTATGACAAAGCAGGAAAGAGTATCCGATGGAAAAAAGACTGGCTTTTTAGCAGGTGGTGCTAGGAGAACTGGACAGCAACATGCAGAAGAATGAAATTACACCACTTTTTTACACCATACACAAAAATAAATTCAAAATGGCTGAAGGACCTGAATGTGAGACAGGAAACCATCAAAACCCTCGAGGAAAAAGTAGGAAAAAAACCTCCTAGACCTCCACCGCAGCAATTTCCTACTCGACACATCCCCAAAGGCAAGGGAAATGAAAGCAAAACTGAACTCTTAGGACTTCATCAAGATAAAAAGCTTCTGCACTGCAAAGGAAACAATCAAGAAAACTAATAGACAACGGACAGAATGGGAAAAGATAGTTGCAAATGACATATCAGATAAAGAGCTAGTATCCAAAATAACAAGGAACTCATCAAACTTCACACGCACAAAACAAATAACCCATTGAAGAAATGGACAGAAGACATGAACAGACACTTCTCCAAAGAGGACATCCAGATGGCCTACAGGCACATGAAAAGATGCTCAACATCACTCATTATCAGGGACACACAAATCAAAACCACATTGAGATACCACCTCACGCCAGTCAGAGTGGCTAAAATGAACAGATCAAGAAACTATAGATGCTGGCGAGGGTTGGAGAGACGGGCACCCTCCTACACTGTTGGTGGGAATGGAAACTGGTGCAGCCGCTCTGGAAAACAGTGTGGACTTTCTCAAAATCTATCCATAGAATTCTCTTATGACCCAGCAATAGCACTATGAGGGATTTACCCAAGGGATATAGAAGTGCTGATGCATAGGAGCACATGTACCCCAATGTTCATAGCAGCAATGTCAACAATAGCCAAAACATGGAAAAAGCCTAAAAGTCCATCACCTGATGAGTGGATAAGAAGATGTGGTATATATACATAATGGAGTACTACATGGCAATGAGAAAGAATGAAATCTGGCCATTTGTAGGAAAGTAGATGGACCTCGAGGGTGTCATGCTAAGCAAAATAAATCAGGCAGAGAAGGACAGATACCATATGTTTGCACTCAAAGGTCTAACAGGAGAACAGGAGAAACCTAATGGAAGGCCAGGGGGAGGGGAAGAGGGAAAGAGAGTTGGGGAGAGAGGGATGCAAAACTTGAGAGAAAATTGAATACTGAAAATGAACTGAGGGTTGAAGGGGAAGGAGGAGGGGGGAAAAGAGGTGGTGGCAATGGAGGAGGACACTTATGGGAAGGAGCACTGGGTATTGAATGGAAAACAATTTGACAATAAACTAATTTAAAATAAAAGAAGTCGAAACTAAAGCTCCCTTGGCTCTTAACTGCCAGTACTATCGCTTAGAATCTTGTGGCTGAACTGACTCCTAAGACTTTGGGAGGTAATAGTCTGTGGTGGGTAAGAATGGAACCACCTGGGTTCAAATCCCTACTCCACCCACTTGGCTAAGTCACATTGGCAAAGTTACTTGAAGAATTCCCTGTGTTTTCTTTTCCTTCTCTGTAAAGTAGGGTGTGATAAGAGTCCATTTAGGATAAGTCTACATCTTAGGTATTATTGTCTTTAGATGGGTTTCCTTGAGATGAGGGAGGAAGCATTTGGGGTACAATTCACCTTTGTGAGACCTAATTTTTTCATGGGTGAACATGATGAAGAGCCCCACCTCCCACAAGGATGGGTTGGCCTTAGTACCAGTTAGTACCCAGTCCTGTTCAGCCATTAGCTGAGAGCAAGCAGTCTGGGGATACACGGCAGGAGGTACAGAAGATCAGCAGCAGATGGCCTGATCGGTCAATTAGGCTCCCCACAGCTGGAGATCTGACCTTCACTGAATCCTGGGCACCCGTGCAAGCAAAATTGTAGTCAATTATGATGCAAATGTTACAAATTTATTAATTTGGTAATGATTAATTGTTTGTTGCTATCCAAGCACAAGAATTTACTGTTCTGAAGAGGATTTCTTTGAGTTTTTTGTGGTAATTTGAGCTGGTAATGTGCTTCACCCTCACAGATGGGACGCTGAATTTTCGAAAGGAGGATTTAGAGATGGAAAATGTTAGCTGTCTGTTCCAGGTCCTTAAGTAATTCACTTAGCCTCTTCTTAGTTTCCCTGTCTGTAAATTGCTCCAGCTATCCTATTAGAGCATTCTCAAGGCTAAAATAATTGTGTGAAAATTCTAGGTAAGTACTATGAAAATTACTGTTAGTGGGAGCTGAGCCTGCGGCAATTTTTTCATGTTATAGAAGCTCTTATAAAAGCAGAGTCCCTTCCTTCATTTAATGCATGGTTATCTTTTAGAGAAGAAATAAATAAGTGCCTGGTTAATGTCATTTCTATTAGCAATTCCATGTTGAAAACATTAAACAAGTCTTTTAGCCTAAGAAAAAAATGTACCATATACTCAGCTAGTTCATGTTTTTTTGTGTGTGTATGTTTGGCTGTGCCAAAATAGCTAGATCAGAAGTCTGTGGAATGGTGTCAGTAGGCATTTTTGGTTCCATATATCTCATCCTTATTTTGTTGCAGCTATGTATATGTTTGTCATGACTTCTTTTACTAAAGATAATAATGATATTAAAGGACATCTGTTGGTAATTTACAATGGACCAGGCACTGCGCTAGCAGAACATCTAACTCCACTGGTTGCCTTTCATAGCCTGAGAGCATAATGACATTCTTGAAACATTAATTTTGTAGTCACTGTTGCATTTTATTTGAAAAAACAAAACCACAAATTAATGTAACTTCTTTGTGAAGGGATGTATAGCCTGATAAATAAATAAACAGTAAGGTGTTGAAGTACCATGAATGTTGGGAAAACATGTTTTATTCTGAACTTCCCTGTACTAGAACTTGGTGGTGGATGCACTTGATTCTCTCCAAGATTAAAATAATGGTGATGTGATAATGACACAGAGAAAAGGTCAAATGATTGAAAATCCAATATAAGCGGGACAGGACAGCTAATAGGCAGTGTTTGCTGTGGAAACACACAGAGGAACAGATAAGTCTCTCATTTTCTGATTTAATTTTCCCTACTTTGTTTGGTAGCTTTCATAGATGAAATATATTAAATACTAAGATTTGATAAGCTCTGCAGGGAGAAAGGTCAACCTCCAGTATGGTGGTTGAGACCATCACCAGAGGTAGACAGAGTTTTCCTATTCACATAATAACTGGGTGACTTTATAAAAATTGCTTCAACTCCCTATGCTTCAGTTCCTTTTTTTGTAAAATGAAACTAAGAATACTTAAGAGGGTAATTATGAGGATTATATGAGAATATATATTTAAAGCCATTTTCACTGTGCCTTATTCAAGCAAGCATATTATAGTTATTAGCTTTATTATAACCAAGATACTACTTGTTGACTCACTGTTGTAACATTAGTTTTGTGAATACTTCTTCCTTTTCTTGAAATTTTTCAATAGCCTTCATAAATTAAGAAATCCAGAACTGGGTAAATTCTCCGTCAGTCTTTGTAAGCACAAAGACTCGGGTCCACAGTTTCTAGAAGCATGATTATTTAGTACTCAGCACTTGCCGTGGCCATTCTAATAATATGTGCTACATATTTTATTTCTCCTAAAACTCAATTCACATGTTGGGGATATGCTATCTACTTCTTCATTAATCCCACTTTACACTTTACTCCAATGTCAGAGAAACAAAAGCCAAATTTAAAAGTACAGTTTTTTCATCGGAAGCAGGTTCTGTAAATAATTGAGTGCTCCTCAGACTGAACACACAAATGATAAAATTACTACATTAGATAGAGAATGATTTGAGGGGTGTCTTGGTGATTCATTCGGTTAAGTGTCTGACCCTTATTTTCAGCTAAGGTCAGGATCTCACTGCCCATGAGATAAAAACCCCTCATTGGGCTCTGTGCTGATGGTGTGGAGCCTGCATGGCATTCTCTCTGCCCCTTCCCCACCTGCATTGTCTCTCTCAAAATAAATCAATTAGTAACTTTTAAAAAAATTGAATAAGAATTAAAAAGAATCATTTGAGTAGCTCTGTGAATGCAAACCACTCTCCAGTTATGGGGAGCCTCAGAAGCTCTCCTATCTCATTCTGAATTGAGTAGAGAGATGCTTTACATCCTAAACCATCTATGAATGCCACAGGGAGAAACTAAATAACACACTAATTAAAGCAACTCAAGTCTCAGGAACATAAAACAAAACCAACAAGAACACAAAGCCATTCGATACACCCCGACTGCTTTCTCCAGCACAACACTAGATCTTGGCCGTATGTGCTAAGAATGGTAATTTAATGAATTCAATATCATGGGATTGAACTGGAATCCATAGAGATCTTCAGTTGCACTGGTAATATGTAAAATACTACTAGTTATACGATTACAAATGCTAGTGGTACTACTACTAATGATTTTCAAACAAACACAGCCAAATATTACCATTTGATTGACGATGCGGATTATTTTCTCAATAACTCAGTGTGCTTAAAATATTTCATGATTTTTTGAATGGCAAAAGGTGACAAGTTACTTATGTGGCAGAGTGGAGATCAGGAGTCACACATCTGAATTCTGGTTTTACTGCTGAAGAGGTCACTATTTGTCACCCTTAGTTTCTGTATCTAAAAAATTTCTATCTTAGAAAAAACTCTGTAAAACTGTTCTACTACTATTTTACTGCCTCAAAAGATATAAAAGAGATTAAAATGAGGAATACATGGGTGGCTCAGTCACTTAAGTGGCCAACTTCGGCTTAGGTCATGATCTCACGGTTCGTGAGTTTGAGCTCCACATCAGCTCTGTGCTGACACCTCAGAGCCTGGAGCCTGCTTCGGATTCTGCATCTCCCTCTCTCCGTCCCTCCCCCACTCGCACTCCATGTGTCTCTCTCTAAAAAAATAAGCATTACAATTTTTTCTTAAAAGTTAATATGAGAAAATAGAACAGTGACTAATACAGTAAATCATTAACTATTACTTTTATGTGAAATATAGTATTGATAAGTCATATAGTATATTATTGTTAGGTTTATAACAAATTATAATATTAATAAATCCTACCCACAGCAAGAAGAATGGTATCAACAGTGGCTTTCTAACACATCTGTTGAGAATCAGCTACTTGTGAAAATGACCTCACAATGACATATGCTGACCAAGAAAAGAGAAGACATGCTAGTGGATTGGATTTCTGGCCAGAGTGGTGGTGTTTGAGGAGTGTTAACAGGATAGCAGTACCTATGTTACTCTTGCTTTGGGAAAGGCTGTTAAATTTCTCAGATGCAGACAAATTGACAGGGTGAACCAATCCCTGTTAAAACAAGAACAAACTTAAACTATAAGAGAAATGAGGGAACCACTTCCAAAAATTTCAGAGAATAAGAAAGAAAGAGAGGAAAAGAGAGAAGGAAGGAAGGAAGGAAGGAAGGAAGGAAGGAAGGAAGGAAGGAAGGAAAAGAAAGAAATAAGAAAGAAAGAAAGAAAGAAAGAAAGAAAGAAAGAAAGAAAGAAAGAAAGAAAGGAAAGAAGGAAGAAAGGAAGAGGAAGGGGTAAAAAGGAGTAAGGGGAAAGGATAGGAAAGGAAAGGAAAGGAAAGGGGAGAGAGAGGGAAGGGAAAGGAAAGGAAAGAGAAAAAAGGGGGGAAATGGTAAAAAAAAATTTGAGCAGAAATAGTAAAAATCAAAGACCAAAGATTTGCAAAGACCGGATCAAAGCCATGGGTGAAGAAGGGGGTTTAAGCAAGAATCAAAACTCCAAGTTCAGCCCTCTCAGAGTGAGCAAGAGAGAGGGCAGTATGGATGGGCTTTGGAGACTCTACAGCCAGGCTAAGAGGTGCCAAAGGAGACATGACACAGGAGGTTTGTGTTTGTGTAGAATTCCTTTTAAGAGAAGGAAAAAAAAATCAAGGTAAGGCACGACTGGACAGAATGTAGTTATTAATCAAAACAGAAAGCATAAAATAATGGAGCAGCAGACATGACAGCTTAAAAAAATAGGTGGCAAGCGAGGGATTCATGAAGAAGAGTAGGGGTCTGGCGGGGGGGTGGTGAGCAGGCCTGACTGCAGGGCCTGTGCTGTGACAAGGGAGACCAATTTACCTCAGGTAGCAGATGGCAAGTAGAAGAAAGTTGGAAACAATTAGTATAAAGGAAGGAAGGAGATATTAGTCACAGGTTTTGAAAGACACTGGAAGATAATGCTCTCAAGGGCAGATCAGTAAAGTCTCTAAGTTCCACGTAGAAAGCTGGGCTGGGTTCCATACCCTGAAGCCTGGCAAGAATGCTAGATAGCACAGCCAGGGCACTCAGGGGCCAAGAGAAGGGTATTTTGATGGCAATGTTTATTGTTGGTTTGTTTTTCTAAACTTCAGAGAAAACTATGGAATTTATCCAAGGCAGGAAGTCAGGGATTACTTATTCAAAAAGATGTGATCCATCAGATAAATACTTTCCCTCTAAGACAATGCAAAAATACATGTCATAGAAAGCATTATAAAAACAGTAGAATTCTATGAGGAAAGGTTAAGTAAAAAATGTCAGCTGAGCAGATGAGTCAAATTGCACCGATAGCTATTTTTTATGTTGTTGCCAGAGCCTTTCTATTACTGTTCCCGTCAGATTCTGAAGAATAGGAAAGTGGAGAAGCAAAAGAAATCATGTGCAAGCTGACCAGAGGCAGGTCTTTCAAAGGTAACATTACCTTTGCAGTCATAGAAGCAATGCTCTAAGTAATGCAAGTAAGGAAAAATATCCCACACAAGAAGGCATGAATCAACAAAATAAAATGCAAACCAACAAAGTACAAGTTGAAAGAAATTTCAATTGTGCTGAAAATGTGGTCATTGAAAATGAACCAACAATGATCCTTAGTGCATGCTATGGAGAGAAGTTAAAAATAAAATTGTGAGAACAAAGTAATAAAAACAGTAATAAAAAATAAATAGCAGGTAACTTTAAAAAGTACCTGCTATTAGTCAGGCACTGTTCCGACAGCATCACAAACATGAACTAGTAATAGAGTCACAACAACCTTCTAAGGTGGGTGCCATTATTATGAGGAAATAGGGACATAGAAAAATTAGCTGATAATTTGCCCAAGGTCAAACAACTATTAAGTAGCAAAATCTGGATATAAACTTACATTTTACCTGCACAGACTCTGTAATTGCCCACTGTGATATGTTGCCACTGTAAACTTAAATGTGGGGCTTTAAAAAGCATTATTAATAATACTCATACCTGCATAGGACCTTAGAGTTTGTGAAGTATGTCTCACAATCCCATTTTTCCTTATATCACTGTGAAAAAGCACAGAAAAATAGCAGATCCCTTCCACTGATGAGCAGACTGATGCCCAGGGAGGACTAGGGGTCTTACCCAAGCTCTCACAGTTAGGGACACATCTTTTGACTTTAGTCTTTTTGTCTTCACTCAAAGTTATATTTACTTTCCACAACATAGAAATTTTCTCAACTAGAAAGCAAGATAAGAATGATCAAACTCCTAGCAAATGAACCGAGGGTTAAAGGGGGACAGGGTGATGGTTATGGAGGGGAGCACTTGTGGGGAAATGCACTGGGTGTTATATGGAAACCAATATGACAATAAACTATTATTTTTTTAAAAAAGTGATCAAACTCCTGGGGCTCCTGGGTGGCTTGGTCGGTGAAGCATCTAATTCTTGGTTTTGGCTCAGGCAGGTCATAGTCTCATGAGTTTATGAATTTGAACCCCATGTGGAGCTCTGCCCTGATGGTGTGGGGCCTGCTTGGGGTTCTCTCTCTCCCCTGTCTCTCTGTCCTTACCCCACTTGTGTTCTCTCCTTCTCAAAATAAGTTTAAAATTTTTTCTAATTACTGAATGTTATGGTGGTGTCAGAGGTAGTGGAGGAGCGCCTGGGTGGCTCAATCGTTTGAGCCTCTGATTCAGCTCAGGTCATGATCTCATGGTTCGGGAGTTTGAGCCCCAAGTCGGGCTCTGTGCGGACAGCTCAGAGCCTGGAGCCTGCTTCGAATTCTGTGTCTCCTCTCCCTCTGCTCCTCCTCAACTCATTCTCTCCTCTCTCTCTCTCTCTCTCTCTCTCTCTCTCTCTCTCTCTCTCTCTCTCTCTCTTTCTCTTTCTCTTTCTCTAAAAATAAATAAACATTAAAAAAGGAGAGAGAAATAGTGGAATGGGCTGGCTCTTTTCTACTTTCACCCAATATGAGATATAAAGAATGGTCATAAATTACAGCAAGAGAGATTTAAGTTTGGAATAATAATAAAACAAATAATTTCTTGTGGTTTAACCTGTTTAAACAGGTTACTGAGGAAAACTGAGCTTCTGTTTCCTAGAGATGACCAGAAATAGTTTCTTGCTTGCCTTTGGATGCTTAGAAGGAGACTTGTAGAGGTGGGGTGAAGGCTGCACAGGGGATGATTTCCAAAGACCTGTTTAAAACCCAGGCTGTATTATTATGAATTGTCATCTGTTTAACAGTGGAAGAGTGTTATTAATCTAAACATTCATAGTTGGACTTCAATACCATGAGTCCTCAAGTAGCTTTAAACAGTTAATGCAATTTTGAGTTTATTTTCAGTTCTTGAACTTGTTGAGTATGCTGGGAGTTAAAACCTTGAAAAATCTTAACTATTTCAGGTAATAAAGAAATGCTGGATTTCCCTGTTTTGAATTGCTCTTTCATTTTCCCCCCACCCAAACCATTATTTGCCCAGGCTGAGGCAAATTGTTTTCTTTATTCACCCCAGGTGTAGGATTTGATGTTTCCTTCCTTATACAACTTCCTAGTCAAATCTTCTATCTTCCCAAACCCTGTGAAGGCATTCTTTGCTTCCTTATCCTTTCAGCCAGTCCCAAAAAGTTGTTTCCCCTTTCATTAAGAGGTATAAAAATGTCAGTGCCACCGAAAATACAGTATCTTTATCCTCATGGTCTAGGAGACAGGATGTGGTGAGGGTGTTAAGTGTCAGCCATGTCAGATTTCACTTCCTGCTTCATAATCAATCAAATATGAATCTACCAGGGTCCTGTTCTGTACCAGCCTTTCCAAGATCTTGCTTCTAATCTGACCTGAGCTGCTCTCACTTCAACTACCCAAGGAAAAGTTAACAATACCTGGCAATATCCCTCTCCTTCATCCACCTGCTGGCCCCTCTTCCATCTTCAGGGTTATAAAAATGAAGGAAATTTGTTATGACTGATTCACATAACTTGGGAGTTGCTTGCTGAATGATTTCATAGTCTAGCTATTAGCTGTGAAGAAATATAATGTCATCCTTACATATCTGGTTTTAGTTGGGAGGGAAAGGCTCAAATGAAAGTCTCAGGAGAGCAGAGGGGGGAATGGAGAGAGAGTTAGCAGTCTGGGGACTCGGTGTGATGAGTTAGTGGGGTGATTCAATGAAGTATTTATGGTGCTAATGTTGAAGTTCAATGCTCCAGCCTTTTCACTGGTAGTTTGTGTGCCAGGGTAGAAAGTGACCCTGGGGAATTATCATGTTAGTCCAGGTGGAGGGAGCTTGTTGGGAGAGAAAGCGCAGCCCTTTGACTAGTTGATTTCCCCTGGTGGAGGGTCTAATGTTTACACTAGCAACCAAGAAGCCAGTGCTCTTGGGTTCAAGCTTAGGTCCCATTACCACACTGATGGGTGGTCTTTAAGCCAAATACTGTCATAATTAGCAGGTGGGGCTCTGGACCAGTCTGATGAAGGCTCATGCTTTGTGACCTTGTGGTCTCCTTATCTTTGTTCCTCATTTTCTTTAACCATAAAATGCAAATAGATGGTAATTTTATACAAATGAGACAAAGTATGAATTATGCTAAGCATAGTGTTTGACACATGAAAATGGCTTAAAATGAAAAAAAAAAGACAATAAAAAAAGAGAAGTGTCTAGAAGAATTTCTTGATTCAACAAATGTTTACTAGACACCTAGCATAAATCTATGTGTCCACAGTATTTGGAAAGAGAGAAAGGCATCCTGTCTATGGCTTCTGCATAGAGAACTTGTATTCCCAATGGAAAGACAAAATACAACATACATATCAAGTTATTTAAATAATGAAAGCTTCGGAGTTCAAAAGAGAGAGTAATTAACATACTGGAGTAAAGAATCTCATGAAGTATTAGAAATATTTAGAGCAAATCAGAAGATATTTAGAGGTATTTTAAGAAATTTTTAGAAACAGCAGTTACAGAGTAAAAGAGAACATGAATCAGAAGATATGGACCCAAATCCAGTGGCTTTGTCACCTTTTAATGTATGAATCTTGGCAATCATTTCACCTCTCCTCGTCTGAGTTGTCACATGTGGAAAATCAATACAAGTATGGCTCATGGGTTCTGTGCATAGCACAAGATAGCATGTATTAAAGTGCCTGGATTTGGTTCTGCTCTAGGGAGTATTTCAAGAGGTAAATAGGAAAAGAAGGCCAAGTCAATGATCCCATCCTCCATCTTTCACACAGAGTTAACAGCTCCTCTCATTGGATCCTTCAATCCCTATGCTCTTCTTGTACTTGGCAAGAATCAGATTCATCTGGTTGAAAATCAATTGTAAGTCCACTATGATGATTCACTGGACAACATGTTACTCTGTTTCTCCTGCCTCCTATAGCTACCTCCTGCATGCTCCCACCAGACTTCCGTCAGGGATGACCCAAGTGATGGAACCCATGCAGTCAGATGACCTGGCCTCTATTCTTGATTTTGTAAGAGTTTTGACACTGGTGAATTCACCCTCCCCTTCTTGCCTCGGTCTCCTGTCACGGGGAGGCTAGGAAGATAAATTAGCTAGTGCCAGAAGTTGGAAGTTGGAGAATCTTCTAGAGGAAAAGCCCTGTTTCAGTTTTACATGATTCCTTTGTATTGTGTTACCCTTCACTTCACTGGGTAACTCTGTCACCTCTACCAGATGTAAAAGGCCGTTAAGTAGTATGATAAAGAGACCCAATTTTTTCCTTTCAGGCCACTCTAGGCTGCTTTTCTTGGTCTTGATGTCAAAATGCACTTCACTTTTTTAATACAGTACTGTTCTAGAAACAAAAATATTTCAACAAAACCTATGATCACAATATTTGATGAGGAACTTCCCTGAGCAAACCAAAGTGCAAAGGGCTTTTTAAAAATATGGTGATATCAGACAACAAAAGGAAATAAAAGACATCAGAATCAGCAAAGAAGTCAAACTTTCCCTTTTCGCAGATGACATGATA